>CATIWR010663134.1:0-42250 GCA_949677035.1 Omphalea diandra | reverse complement strand
AACAATATATCTCATATATATTTCTTTTAGTTTGATATTATTATATATTTTTATTTATATTATATATATATATATATATATATATATATATATATATATATATATATATATATATATATATATATATATATATTACTTCGGAAGAGTTTGTGCAGATACATGTATATTTCCCACTGACTCGTATTAGTTGGGAAAAGTTTGTTGCGTTGAACGGTTGATTTGCTTCGGATTGACTTTAGTTTGTTCGAGGAAATGGTCAGGTACCGCACGGCGGAGTACCCATTGTGTCAAGCACGTTTGAATTTTTTTACAAAGTACATTTTGTATCGAATTTAATTGAATTTTTTTATTTTTATATTTAATTATATTAAATTTTATATTTATTTCTTTATTTTTTATTATGGTATAATAACATTTAAAGTAATTAAATGTGATTTAAATAAATGTTATTATCATTAAAATCATATTATATATTATTATATGATTATAAAAATAAATAATACTAATATAAAAACAAATATGATTAAAAACATATAAATAAGAAAATATAATTAAATTAAATATAAAATTTATATAAAAAAGATCAATTATAATAGCGGGACATGATAATTTATTAGAACAAAAATATTACTTAATATTTTCAAAATCGAATCGGAGATCAAATCAGTTAACTGGATGATTATCGATTTGACTGACTCAATTTAATAAAGTATTTTTTATTTTTTAAAAAAAATATATAAATGATATTTAAAAAATTAAAAAAATATATAATATAATAAAGTAAGGAAAATTATTTTTAAAATTTAAACTTTGAGTAAAATAGTATAATTTTTTAAAAAAAATTTAAAATTTTTTTAAAAAATCATATAATTTTAATTTGAATTGGTTTGATTTAGTTTTAATTTTAAGAAATTTTTTTGAATTTGATCAAAATTTTGATTTTGATAGACTTTTAAAGAGTCAATTTTTAATATTAAATTGAATTTAACAACACGCTCTGTGGAAAAGCAACAAAGCCGTCAGCTACCTCGGCGTGGAAAAGTTTTTGTTCTCATCTAAGCAATATGTATATTGTCTCCCTTCAATGTAATATCTTTGTTTTTAAAAAAATTTGGGTCATATTGCAATGGAGTGGAGGAGTTAAATCAAGTACCTATGATCTTTGATTATATACATAATCAAGTAAACTGAGCTTGGGGTGTTCAATGTTATATCTCTTATAACTTGTGTGCGTATATGCATTTGCAGTTAGATTAAGCAATCAATTTTTTTTTTTTAAGAAAAAAAAGGACATATACATTGATTTAAAAGCTTCCTTTCAATTTCTAAAAGAAAGATTTGAATTATCTATTGGAGCTAGCTAAGCTGGAAAACATGTTTTTAATGAAGGGAGCAAAAACAGCAATAATTAGAGAGATTTTTAGGCTCCATTTCATAAAATATAATTTGTTTATGAAAAATTTTTTCTGAATATATTCTATATTGTTTAAAATATATTATAAAAATATTAATTTTTTAATTTATAAAATTATAATAGAATTTGATCACAAATTTTTTATATTTATGTTATTTATTATTTAAAATAAAAAATATATCAAAAATAAAAATTTTTATGAAATTTTTGATCATTGATGAGTATTATCGACCGACTGCGATGGTGATAAATATCAATAATTTAGATGATTGATAATAATAAATATATATTTATATAATTTATTTTTTATTGAAATAAGTTTATTAAAATTTAAAAAATGGTTTTTTCTTCTTAAAAATGATTTCATTTTCTATTGATAAAAAAATATTTTTTATTAATTTATTTCTTAAATGCATCAAATATTAAAAAATATAAAAATATATTTTTTAAAAAATATTTTCCGTGAAAGAAATGACTCAAATAACTGACTAACCTGGACAGCAAGCGCACCGTCCCTCCTTTTGGGTACTAATTTGCCTTCAACGCTGTGGTCCGGGTTATACAAGTTAAGGTGTTTAAGCTCAACGTCTGCAAAAGCCTCAAAAAAGTCGACACCTCGGTTGTTGCATAGTATCTCGGGCTCTCCTACAGAATTTTCTACTATCTCACCAGCGAAGGCGTAGTAGGAAACCAGAACTTGAGCCATGGCTTTCTTGAGAAGACCCACCACCATGGACATGGACCCAAAACTCAGGCATGGGTTTCTGTAACAAAAGAAAACACCCACGTCAACTGGAGGGAGGAGCAAATCTAGGTTGGAGAGTGGCAGCCAATGTTGTTGCAGTGGTAGCACGGCAGCCACCAGTTCCTTCTTGGTCACTGTCACACAGAACGTGCCCTCCCCTTCCCCTTTACAACCCATGTTAATTATATTATGTTGTTTTTCTTTCTATTCTTTACTAGCTATGACTATATCGACGTGAAAACTATCTCAATTTGCAGGATGCGTTTGTTTGGGTCATTTTGGTGCCATTTTATAGGCCCATAAACTCCAGCCGTCGCTATCTTGGTATGCAGGTAGAAGGGTCGATTTTTTTTCTGACTCAGAAATTTGATCTGAATCTACTTGAACAAATGTTATTTGGACTCGACTCGAATATAGATAAATCTGAAATTATTTAAAAATTTTGAATCGAATCAATTCAGATCAATCTAATATATTGAATTAAAACTAACTTAAATAGATCAATTCGTAATCTAATCCAATTAATCAGTTAATAATATTAAAAATAAAATTTATTATAAAATATATAAGATATAATAATAAAGTAAAAAATTATTTTTTAAATGATTATATTATTTAATTAAATTTAAATTCAATTTTATTTTATTTTTATTTAAAATATAATAATATTTTTATATTTTTTTAACAAATTTTCTTTTAATTTTACTCGGTCTTTTCATATGCCTAAATTATAATTTTTTAATCATTATGATAAATATTTTGTAAGAATAAAATTATTTATTGTTATAAAATAATTTTACATAATTTCTTAAACGATTAATATGACAAAAATTTAGCATTAAGATATTGTGATAAAATATTATGAAAAAAGAGTTTATGTCGTAATTTATTTTATATACTCATTTATTAAATGATAAAAAATTTTTATATAAAAATTTATCACAAATTTTCTTATTCTTAATAATAATTGTGATAAATTTGATTATTATCATGATAAAATTATATATTAAGATAAAATAAATTTCGTCACATAAATTTTTATCATAATATATAAATTTTTTATTGTGAGTGATTTATCCATATACACCATATGTTTGTTTGTGAATTAATTTAAATTATAATATATGATTTGAAAATATATGGATTTGATGTAATTGTTCGTTGTTATTATATATAGTCATTTGATTACAAAACAAATTATATTTAATTTATTAAATATTTAAATAAAATAAAAATTTTAGTCACGTTTTATTTATGTAAAATCTATTTGATTAAAAAATATTTTTTTAAAAAAATATATTTTTAATGAAATATGAAAAACATTATATAAATAATAAAAAAATTTGAATAATAAAATGAAAAAGTGAATAACAAATGACATCTAATTTTTTATATGCAAATTTAATAAATAATTTAAATTCATTCAAAAATCTAACCAATTCTAACCAACAAAATTCAAAAACACACTAGCTCAAAAATAACTCAATCCAGTATGTTTAGTTATTTTTTATTCTTTTCTCTTTTTTATTTACTAGTAAATTTCATTTTCATATGCAATAAAATAATATTCTCTTTTTTTTTTACAAGAAAATATAATTCTCTTTATTTTAAATTGCCTAGTAGAACTGACATTTTTTAACACTATTCAATTAAATAATACGACTTGACATATAAGTAAATAAATTTAGATTTAATATAAATAAGTTTAGATCATAAACGAGTGATACACAAAAAAATAGGTTTAAATGAATTGACTCGTCTAATCCGTAATAGATACGATTATATAATCGAGATAATGAGTTAATATATAATATATGACACAAATATATATGTTTAAATACAACTTAAATCAATATATTTAAATATAAAAAATATCTTTGAATTTGATTTTATATTTATTTATAATTTTAATATTTAGTCTTTATTTCTTAATATATAAATATTTTTAGTTAAAAATTAAAAATTTTTAAATTTTTAATTATTTTTAGATTAAATATGTATTTTCATATTATGACATAATTAATTAAATGAGTTATACAAATTGTATCGTATAATCTATTTTAAAAATACGTTCGTGTTAATATTAAAAATTTTGATATAATTAATTAAATAAATTATATTCGAATTAAATATTTTTATATTATTAAATGAATTATATTTAAATTAAATATTTTTATATTATACACGTATCTCAATACGATATAATTAAATATGTCATGATACGAATTGATTAAACAGGGTATACACGAACTGTAACTCTTACTGCCTAGGGATGTCCAATAATTTCCATTGTATAATTCTAAAGCAAAATGAGATGGGTCAACGGCTTATTAAATCAAATTTTATAATAATTGACGCATACGTTGTGTTTGCTGTTTTATATAGGTACAACTGCCGCTGGTGCGGTGGGAAAGGAATCAAGTTGGTTTGGGTTGAATATATCAATTCTGAATCTAATTAAATTTAAATCACATTTTTAAAAATGATAAAAATAGAATCATTTTAATAATAAATAGATTCATAATAGATAGATAGATACATAAAAGAATTATAATAAGTTACAGATGAGTCATATCTTGATATGTTGGGTAATTTACACACATAATCACTCAATTATAAATCGAATTCCATAACAACCATATAATTATTTTTTTACCATCAAAATCACTATGTTAATATAAGTATTTTTGCAGTATTTTTTGAATTTTCAACAGATAAAATTTCAACTACTTCTTTGAATTTCTTAAAAAGTGCATGTTAGTTTAAACTAATTTCTTGATTAATTTAACCCTATGTTCTATTATTTTCAGGCTATTTAAGCCCAAAAAATAAAAAAAAACTCATATTTTACATATATAAATTTATTAAAGAATATAAAAATAATTAAAAAGTAAATATAATGTCATTTATTTTTTTAATTCTTAATAACAATCCATATTTTCTCTAATTAATTATTTTTTTATTTTCATCATTATTTTAAAATATTCTTTATTCATTTTTTTTGGATTTAATTTTCACTTCAAACTTATATTTGGTTGAGACTTTTTTCAAGAATATTTTTGAAAACGTGGGAGAATTCATAATTTTCTCATTTAAAGTAAAATTAATTTACATATCAAAATAAAATATATGGTACAAATAATCCTTTTATATATAAAATTGTAAATAAATTTTGCATTTAATGTTTGTCAAATGAAATTCGCTGTTAAGACAAAAATTCGCAATTTCTATTTCAAGTTCATTTGGTGGTGTATTTATAGATTATAATTACCAAAGAGAGGTTACAATAAAAACTATATCAAAATCTCTAAAGTATACTAGACAGATCCTACATCTAATGTTTGTCAAATGAAATTCGCGGTCGAGACAAAAATTCGTAGTCTCTATTTTCGGATTGTGTCTAACAATTAGTGACACATGGTAGATTAACATTAGTTCTTTCAAAAACTAGTTGTTGGATCTTTTTAACGAATTTCAAAGTAGCGATCGCCACTAAAATTTGCAGTCTCTACTAAAGGTTGCAGTCACTACTAATTGCTATACCCACTGTGAATCAAATTGGAGTTTTGGCTTTCTTATTTTTTTATTTGTCGCGATCTCTATTAAAATTTGTGGTTGCGACTTTTAAATATCGATAATACTTTTCAAAATTCGCAATATCTACCAAAATTTACAATTAAGACTTTCGAAGACAGATTTTCATAATTTGACCTTTTTTGCTTCTATTCAAATTTCAATAAAATTCTAATTTAATATCTGTAAGATCAACACTTAAGATTAATATTAAAACATTTCAATATATATTATCAAAATCAAAAAAGAGTCTCTACTTAGGTTTAAACAACCAAGTCCAACAAATATGTATCTATTTGAGGAAATATTTTATTTTTTAATTTATTTCTATATTTTGTGCATAAATTTATTGATATAAAATATGAAAATTTATTTTTATTATTTAAATAATCTTTAAATCCTAATATAAGGTTAAATTAAACAAAAATATTAATTTAGACTAATATGTAACTTTTCAAAAAAGTTTAAGGGGTTAATTAAACTTTTATTTATTAAAAAACTATTGTGAAATGCTTATAATAGTTTGATAATTTTTATAATGAAAAAATTAGTTATATAGTCATCATAAAATTCGAGTTATAGTTTGATGACGACAACTGTAAATTACTCAATACTGAATTTGAGTCATATAAAGATACATAATCTCTGTAACATACTCTACTCTTCTTTTTTTTTTTTTTTATACGAAGGGAGCAGTGGGTAAGAACCCACAACAGATTTGTTCTAATCTATCTCCATGAGCAGTTGGTGAATATTCGGAGGAGGCGCTACCAAGACATGCAAACCCAAAATCCAACCAAAAACTCATATTGGCCAGATGATTTGCAACTCTATTTCCTTCACGACATCGATGTGATGAACCTAGATTTTCCAATCTTTGCTAAGAAAATCCTAGCATTGCCTCAAAAGCAGTCTGTGGCAACCAACAGTACCCAATTTCTTAAGCAATAGATCCCTCACCTCAACTTCCAAAATAAGCTTTCAACACTGTTCAAATTTCAGCAACAACTGAGTAATACTTAATTAATAGAGAAGTTCCCTTGCCAACAACCATCATGGTTACACAGAATCCCTCGCTACAGGCCAAACCGGGATTGCCCCTTCAAAATCTCATCAGTGTTTAAGCAACAAGAGTTTCTTGCTTATAAGGAACGGAGGATTAACACGTCTCTTATGAAGCTGAAGCATCCAAACTAATATTAGGTTGTTCTTTGACCCAGCTTACTACATGCATTGTTTGACACAAAAGAAGCTCTGAAAATACGCTCAATCCGCCGCTTTCATAAACCATAGCGAAAAAAGAGGATCAGTCTCGATCATAACCAGCTTTCCTAAATTGTTGCAGATTGCAATACAGCCACTCAATCAAGGACAAGTTGCTATCATTGGCCCATTCTGGAGCGAAAAGCATCGAATTCCGAAACTTCTTACAGCACTACAATCCCTCAAAATTTGTAAAACAGATTCCACTTCAATAGGACAAATCCCACAAACAACATCATTTATAAAACCCCTCTTGTTGAGTTCCTCAATAGACCTAAGCTTTGATGCGCAACCAGCCATTAAAAAAAATACATATTCTCTGAGAAGTCTTTGTTACCAAATTAAACTCCATAATTTATCAACTCCGGTAGCCGAACAGTTCCTAGCCACAAAGAATTAGAAGGAGAAGGTTGCCATAAAACAGTGTCATGATCAGTTATATCATCATTGAGAATTATTGAAAAAATTACTTGAATTCAGGAAGCAACAAACAAAAGCTCATCCTATTTCCAGCATCAGCCCACTATCCAATAATCACGAACAACCTTGTTATTATCAAACTCACTTAAACTACCAACAAAAAAATTGATCAAAGGCACATCAGTTAGCTAAGCATCTGTCCAAAAAAAGAGTCATGAATATTTCTAAAAAAGTCATTAGAGATTTTAACTAATTGATGAATACTCTACTCTTTAAGGAAAACAAATGACTACAGTGAGAACCTTGACTAAAAATAACAACACAAAGTTTTTTATATTCATCACCACAACTATTTAATCATTCTATTGTTATTGTTATTTTAAATTCATATAATATTAATCTCTCACCATTCATAATTGCTAAATACTACAAAAAAAAAATTGATTTTAGTAACACAAAATCTAGTCGCTAACCAAGTATAACGACCACTTAGATGCTACATTTTATGGTTGCTAAGTGTTTAGCGATCACAAATACAACGTAGTCTCTAAAATAGAAACCACATAATATAATTTATATTTAAAAGGTCCATGTTAAATTAAACCTACACATGATATTCTTTCATATCGACTCACTAAATGTGTCACAAGCTCATAACTCATTTAATCACAATTTAATTGGGTTTATCCACTAATCAATAAACTATAATATTCAGTTTGTTTTATAAAAAATTAAAACAAACCAATAATTAATATTAGCCCACATAAAAAAAATTCAAACATTCTCTCACTTAGGCAATATTAATTATGACATTTTTATGCTTTATAAAAAATATATAAATATATATATTTTTTTGAAAACGACTTTCAGACTAAATATTTTAAACTCAATTGTGGCCACAAAATTTTAAAAAACATATAGTTTATTGATAAAATGACATCTTAAACATAATTTTGTCCACATTAAATTATTAATGTCGGATCATGACAGTAATTATGCCCCTTATTGACATAGTACTAATTCATAGTCATAAATATTGTCAACTTAAGCAACTTGGATTCCGATATAGCAATATAGCAAGCAAATAACACTCACATATGATCAATACACTATTTTCTTTGTCAGTCCTCCAAATATTTCTTTTTCGCACATACTCAAACGAGTAAGAAAAATTCACAAGTCTTCACAATAAAACTTTTTGTTCCATTTTGGAAGTACACAGTATATATGTCTTAGCCTTTATTTCTAGAAATACAATTAAGAACTAATTAATATAGCTTAAGATGATTACACTAATTTTGAGCACATCAAGCACAACTCATAGCATGTTATATATATATATATATATATATTAAATGTACACATATGCATAATAAGCAACCATAAAGTATTTAACTCATATAAATATAAATATATATATATATATATATATATATATATATGAATAAGTAATGTAGCAAAATTATTTAATTTAGATGTTCAATTACAAGCATAAAAACTTTCACTAATCAAACACATCAAAAGACTCTATAACACCCATATTACTAATATGTTTCTTAAAAATTATGAGTCTAAATCATTTGGTTAGAGGATCAGCTAACATCAAATCAGTACTAATGTATTCATCTCAATATCTCATTTCTTTACTAAGTCTCTGACTATAAGATATTTAATCTTTATATGCTTAGAACCACTCGAACTTTTATTTTTCTTAGAAAAGAACACACAACATTATTATCACAATAGATTTGAAGTGGCCAAGCAATAGAATCGATCACAAGCAACCTAGAAATAAAATTCTTCAACCATATAGCTTGTGTACTAGCACCATAACAAGCAACAAACTCAGCTTGCATAGTAGAAGAAGTTATTAGTGTTTGTTTAACACTCTTCCACAAAATAGTACCACCAACAAGCATAAAAATATAACTCGAAGTGAACTTCATATCATCTTGACAGCTTGCAAAATCAAATTTTGAATACTCCACTAATTCAAGATTATTCACCTGCCTATAAACCAACATATAATCCTTCGTCTTTTGCAAATATCTCATTACCTTCTTAACAGCTACCTAATGTTCCCATATAGGATTAGAAAGATATCGACCAAGAACACTAACAATATATGCAATATTTGGTCTTGTACCCATTTGGAAGTACATCAAGCTATCAACAACACTTACATAATGAATATTATTCATGATTTGTTTCTCTATATCACTTTTAGGGCATTGCTTCTTAGTAAATTTATCTCATTTCACAATAGGAGTATCACCATCTTTGCAAGATTGCATATTGAATCTACTAAGCACGTGATCAATATAGGCCCTTTGAGAAAGACCAATAATGACGAGACCGATCACGAAAAATCTCAATACCTAATACAAAAGATGTCTCTCTAAGATCTTTTATGTCAAAAGTCTTAGAGAATAACTATTTAGTCTCACAAATCATCCTTATGTCATTGCTAGCCAGCAAAAATATCATCAATATAGAGAACAAGAAATATAAATTTACTTTCACTGAACTTATGATCAATCTTGTTCTCTATGAAATCAAGTGAAGTGATCACCTCATCAAATTTTAGATACCATTGACAAGAAACTTGTTTGAAACCATATATAGATTTCTTCAACTTACAAACCAAGTGCTCTTTACCACTTTTCTTAAAACCCTCAAGTTGCACCATATAAACTTTCTCACCTAGATCACCATTTAAGAATGTCGTCTTGACATCCATTTAATGCAACTCTAAATCAAAATGAGCAACTAAGGCCATAATTATTCTAAAGGAATCTTTAGAGGAAACAAGGAAAAAAGTCTCATTATAATCAATACTCTCACGTTGTGTAAACCCCTTAACAACCAATCTTGTTTTAAATTTCTCAACTTTTTCGTTAGAATCCCTTTTAGTTTTGAATACCCATTTTCAACCTATGAGTTTATGATTAGAAGGAAGTTTCACTAGTTCTCAAACTCTGTTATGACTCATTGATGTCATCTCATCTTTCATAACATCAATCCACAAATCAAAATAAACACTATTAACTGCTTCATCATAAGATACGTGATCAATAACATGCTCTATATTACAATCACTTTCACCAAGATAAACCTCATAATCATTTAAAATTGCTGACCCCCACGCCCTATTAGACCTTTTAATAGGTAATGCTTCAACTACAACAGGCTCTAGAGAGATAAAGGATACAAGTTCTATTATCCTACACATGACACAAAGATTATAGAGTTTATGACTGTTAAGTTTTTAAAGATAGATGTTGTTGATCTAGATATTTCTCAACCACCTATTCATGATGTACAAAGTGAAACTGCAACCATTCCTTTACCTTTATCTCATGAAGAGGAATGGGATGGGTACCCAATAAATTGCAACCATTCCTTTACCTTTATCCTTTAGAATGGGTTGGGTACCCAATAAAGTAACAACGAGTAGTTCTAGCGTTAGTCCTTTTCTCATTTGGATTATATATTCTAACCTTAGTAGGATAGTCCCAAATACGAAAATGGTTCAAATTAGATTTTCTACTAGTCCACAACTAAAAAAAGTGTTTTAAGCACAAATTTACTAGAGACACAATTTCAAATATAAAAGACAATTTTAATAGTCTTACCCCATAAGAATTTAGGTATGTTAGACAAACTCATCATGCTCCTCATCATATCCTTTAAAGTACAGTTATGTCTTTCAGTAACACCATTTTGTTTTGGACTACCAGGTATGGTATATTAGGCAATAATTCCACACTCTTGCAAATATTTAGCAAATAATCCCATATATTGCCCAATCTCATTATATTTGACATAACATTCACCCACAAGGTCAGACCTCACAATTTTAATGACTTTTCCTAATTATTTCTCAACCTCAATTTTGAAAATTTTGAACATCTTAATGACATCTTATTTCACTTTTATCTAATATAAATAGTCATAACGAGAAAATTCATCAATGAAAAGTAATAAAATATTTATTGTCATAAATAGTAGGCAAATAAGGTTCACTAATGTTAGTGTGAATAATCTCTAGAAGATCTGAACTTCTATTAACACCTTTCTTTTTAGTCTTAATCAATTTACCTCTTATACAGTCCACACAAATATCTAGAACCTCAAAATCAAGAGAAGAAAGAATGTCATCTTTTACTAGTCTTTCAATTCTTTCTTTAGATATGTGACCTAAACGTTTATGCCATAATGAAAAAGATTTTTCTTTAATTAAGGATCATTTGATCACAACATTGGCTTCACAAGAAGGTCTATAATCACTAGCATCAACCAAACACAATTTATATAAATTATCGAACAAAACACATTCACCAATCAATTTAAAGTCTAAAAACATATAAGCTCTTCCATTACCAATAGCAAAATGATATTCAATCTTATCTAAAACAAAAACAAAAATCAAGTTTTTCCTAAAAGACAGAACATAAAAGATATTTTCCAAAACGAGACAAAATTCAGACTCCAATGTTAACCTGACTACTCTAACTTGCTTCACGACTACTCTAACTTGACTTTCGTTTGCACTCCCTTTCACTTGACTTTCGTTTGCTTATGAACCCCTGCAAGGTAATAACAACGTGAATAGTTGCACCACTATCAAGCCACCAAAAGTTTGACAATACATCAACCATATAAGATTCAAATCAAACATAAACCAAAGGAATATCTTCTTCTTTTTTCTTCTTCTTTTTTCTTCTTTAGCCAAACTATGAATTAATGATAATCTTTTCTCTTATGACAAAAGAAACATTTCACCTTACTTTTGTGGACAATTCCAAAATCACCTCCCTTCTTGGTCTGATTCCTATATGCCATTTAACATTCTGATTCTTCTTAGGAGCATAATAATTAGGTTTAAACTTACCCTTATCCTTTTTAGGATCAATCCTAAATTGTGTCACTAGCATGACAACCTCATCCTTCTCTTTCTTAATTTGCTTTTCCTCAGCATCACATTTAGTTATAAGGTCATTAATAGTCTAGGTAATGTTTTAGGTGTTATAGGCAGTCTTGATTTAGTTAAATTCAGGAGGCAAAGTGTTTGGGGCTTGGTGAACTATGAATTCATCAGAAATTTCAAGTTTAAGACCCCTAAGTTTGGTTTAAAGGTAAACCATATTTAGAATGTAATCCCTCACATTCCCACTATAGTTGTATTTCATACTAGTTAGCTGACTCATAAGGGTTCCAACCTCAGCCTTATCAGATACGAAGTACTTATCTTCTACAGTAGCAAAGAAAACTTTGGCAATAACCTCAGTGGACAAACTACTCCTAAGGTATTCGAGAATAGTTTTCTTCATTCCCATAAGACTAAGACGATTAGATCTCTCCCACTTAGCATGTAACTCCTTTTTCTCGATATTGCTTTCACAGGTGGGTTTTTCAGGCTCATCTTCATAAAAGACATAATCTATCTCACTTATTTCCAAAACAAACTGAATGTCCTCTTTCTATCTATTAAAGTTTGTGTTAGTCAAAAGTTCAACAGTCGCAATATTATTGTTAAGACTAAAGGATATTTTTTGAGACAGAACAAAAATATGTATTAAAATTGGGCTATATATAAAATTAAAGTTATAATTTGCACAATCTATAAAATTCTGGCATCACTACATATTCCCCTTTGAGTAGAATATGCACATGTAATAAAATTTATAGTTATAAAGTACACAATTGAGATTACACAAGTTTTTGAGAAATTTATCCCCTTTGGGCAGACAGACTCTCTAGACTAATATAATTCTTAACACAAATAACTTTATTCCAACACCCACTCCCAAAATCAATGCATCTAATAACTCTCTTTGGGCAGGTTATTATATACATTAATTCAAAATTATCTCTTCATAAAAATTAAAAATAACTCTATGATTTCAATGGATGTTCCACTTTGATAGTAACACCTATATCAATCCATAAAATTATTTTTAATTAGAGATTAATAAAAGCTCAATTAAAATGCATACCAAACGTAAATATATACATCAAACCTATATAAGGTACCAAACACAATATACCTTAATTTTAAATATATGATTGTTATCTCATATATATACAAATCAAATATTTATTATTTATTTATTTATTTTATTATAAATATAATATCATTAAATTATAAATTGACAATTAATTATATATAAACTACCCAAATATATATATTAACAATCGTTGAAATAAAATAAAACATACCATGATGAACATGAATAAAAAACTTGCCCATTTAAAAATCCTACCCGCATAAGGTATTAACAAAACAGTCTGCCAGTTCATTCGGTAAAGTGCAAGGCTCTCAGCCTTGTGGTTGCCCTATGGTGGGTGTTATTTTGATTTGGAGTTTTAAAAAAAAAAATTCACTAAACAATTAGCCAATGCAGGTTTCAAACCTACGACCTCTACACCATCAGCAGGACACACTAACCAGCTAAGCTAGCATGCCAACTACAAATAGGAGAGGCAGATTAAATATATCAAAAGTGATATGATGATGCGCTAGCAGCCGCTGAGATGCCCTCACTCGAGCCATCATGCTCTTTTTTTTTGTTTTTTGTTCAAAGCCATCACACATATGAGACAACAAATTACTGTTCAAACTACAATATCAGGTCATCAACAATTTTAGAATTGATGAGCATAGGCCAAATCTTCCAAAGAGGCCATAGCTATCCGCAACAAATTAATAAGAATACAAAATATTTAGAGTTCTAAATCATGTATAATCTCAAGCTCTGATACTACATGTAAAAATTTATTCATGATCTGGTATATGAATTTATAATACCAATCAATAGTTAAACGGGAAAGAATTTCATACTTGTTTGCGAATTAGATCCAAGATTTTTTTTGAGCCATAATTACAATCACTAAAATTAAATATTGAAGAAAAATGGATTAGAAAAATTGAAAACGAAAATTAATTCTTCTTTTCCTTAACCTTCTCTCAAGACTGCTACTAACAGGTGTAGCAACTAAGGTTAAGATTTTTTAGGTAGGAGAGGGGACTTAATATATTTATAATAAATTTAACAGGTCCACCCATCTCAAGTCTATGTTAAATTAGGTTTACACATGACCGTTTTCCATATCGGGCCACTAAAGGTGTCATAACACATAACTCATTTGATCACAATTTAATTGGAGTTATCTGCTAATTAATAAACTATAATATTAAGTCTGTTTTATAAAAAATTAAAACAAATCAATAATTAATATTAGCGCACATAAACAAATTCTAACAATTTTTTAAATAAAATAATATAAATCTCTTTAACTAATCACAAATTTGTAGCTAAATAAAAAATAAATTTAATCAGTAAAAATTGTAAAGTGACACAAAATCGAATTTTGAAATGAAGAATAAAGTGTTGCGCATGAAATTTTTGAAAAATATTGAGTTATACAACACCTAAATATCTATTTGTCCTTCTCAAAAAAAAAAAAAAACTTGTCATTCTTATGCGAAATTGAGATAAAAACGACTTTTTTTTTTAATAAAAAATGTAGATTGATTTGTTTACATTAAAAATGCTATAGATACATCCATTTAATTAAAATTAAATTTTCAATTTTGTGTAAAAAATATTTAAGTATTTGTTTGAAATTTTAAATTTTTATGTAAAGTATATATTTAATTAAAATAATAAAACATATTACTTTCTGTATGAGATATAACAAAGTGTGGGTTGGTTCTGCCCTAAACGGAAACCCCGCCCAATAACCAAGATAGATTTGTAACCCAAAGATCTCCCTCGCTCATATTCAGAGTTGAATCATCATTCAGCAGTACCATCTGCTCTCTCTTCTCACACGTTTTCTGGGATCTGTTTCTCCTTGCACAAACCCTAACTTACACACTATTGTTCAAACCCTATTCAAGAGGACAAGACAAGGCAAAAGAGCGGATAAGTCTCTTTCTCCAAGACAACTGCTGCTGCATTGAACCCTAGACACGATATCCTTTACAAATTAGTAAGTGCTCCAGAGAAATCGCAAGCAAACCCTATTTAAGAGGACAAGACAAGGGAAAAGAGCGGAGAAGTCTCTTTCTCCAGAACAACTGCTGCTGCATTGAACCTTAGACACGATATCCTTTACAAATTAGTAAGTGCTTTGCTCCATTCATGTTCAGCGGCAATTTTTGTTCCCCATTTAAAACACATAGTGAACATTGTTTGAATTAGAATTAGTCATTGCATGTGCTTTTTATGGGGTGGCATAGGAGATGAGAGCGCAGGGGAGACCTATGTATACTAAAAGATAATGAGTAGGCTGTCATTCAGGCCACGTCCACTAGACTTCAACAAGAAGCTCCCAATTGTTAAGTCTGTCAAGGATTTTGAAGAGGATGACACTTCCACCTCTACTCGCAACTCTCAGCTCCTCCGCATTGCTGCTTTTGAGGCCGATAATGAGGTACTTTCTTATTGCTGTTTTTATTGTTATCATTGTTTATTTGTTTTAAATATAATGCTTCGAGCTCTCTGTTCAAATTACTTGATGTGCCACATTTATTTGAACATGCCATTGTGCTTGTCGACGAGGAGGCATATTTCTTAATTAATTTCAAATAATATATCTTTTTAGGTACACCATATCCCTAGCAAGAAACTGGTTCCTGAAATACCCACTCCTCAGTTTGTTGTTGTTGATACTTATGAAAGAGATTATGCCCGCACTTTCACTCAACCTGCATCCTACCTACGTGCAAGGGGAGGTATGTGAATTACAAGCAATCATTCTTCCATATCCTTATCCACATGAAATGCTCAAACTCTATTGAATCATTTGCAGCTCGGGCGGACCTTGGAGAATTTGTTGAGTATGATCTAGATAATGAGGATGAGGATTGGCTTGAAGACTTCAACAAAGAAAGGAAGAATCTTTCTCCTGAAAGGTAATTAACATCAAATATCATTTCTACATCGCCCTTCCTGCTCGTATTATATACCTATGAGAGCAGCAGAAGATCTGCCCTCAAAAGGTGAATCAGGAATAAAGAAAACTGAATAAACATGAGCTACTACCCTAGTCCTTTGGATAAGTATTCATTTCCTTTGTTGAAAATATATGTCATTGGAACTGGACAAACTGCAAGCCAAAGCCAAATTATCTTCTCAACCTATGTAACCATAAATTGGTCATGAACTAGAATGAGGAACCCCTCACTATCCCCCTTAAAACTGAAGAGAAGTGTACCTTTTTCTACCATTTTAACTGGTCTCATCGTGTACAGATTGATTGATATATGTCAGAGGCTAGCAAAAGTAAATTTATGGTTGAGTTACAACATGGAATTAGATTGAAATTCCTGGTTTACCACTCAAATTCCTGAATTATGTAGAATTAAGATTGAGATTTTTACTTCCAGAGGATTGCAGAACTTTTAATTCTTAAACGATTTATTTAACTTATAGCTATACTTGCTTTTCAAAAAAATACTTGTAGCTATACTTACATTTCAAAATAAAAAATGTATAGCTATACTTCATTGTACTACTGTTGATTTATATGCTATTTTATTCTTCATCCTGTATTCTAATCATGCAGGTATTCTTGTAATTGCAGGCTGGAAACTCTTCTTTTCAAGTTTGAGGTGTTGGATCATAAAGCTCGGGAAAGAGCAAGTCTTATAACTCCTACTCTTGGTTCACCAATCCCTGCACTTCTACAACTTGATGCAGCAATTGAGGTGAAGTCTTGCAAAGTTTAATGCTAGTGTCCCTGTTAGCCTTTTGCATTCATAAGCTATGAAGGTCTGATGTAGAAGAAAATAAGATTTTGATTTTCTTTCTGTGCATTTTATTAAAATTTGTCTCTCTTTCTATATTATGCTCCTTAGCTTAAGAGCTTAACAAGACCTTTTTTTAAGCATGTTGCTGGGAAAGCATGGCTAATAATATAATATGATACAATATAATATAAGAGCACATGATTCTATGGTTAATTTGGGAAAGAAATTTAATGACGATGATGATAATAATAATAATAATAATAATAATAATAATAATAATAATAATAATTATTATTATTATTATTATTATTATTATTATTATTATTGTAAACTTAAGCTGAAGATGCAAAATAAAATGAGAAAATTCAGACTGAAATTTTGAGAGAAAGTGTTCTTCTCTTTTCATTCAACTCCCTTCTCCAGCATACGAAAGTGTATATATATTGGTTACATGAGTTAAGATCAACAAGCAAAAAGTACAAGAAGTTTAGGCTTATTTCTTGCTGATAAGAAACTTAAGTTAAGGACAACCATACTTTCACTACCTGCTACAACAACTTTGGATCATTGCCTGTTAGGAGCAAATCATACACATACAAAGAGATTATGAGCAGACTATCATCACAAGTGCCCTTTGCATACAATGTGGCTTCACTGCTGCTCCTCTTAAATCCAGACTGAATTAGATAAGCATCAACTTTGTTGTACCGGGCCCTTGGAGCCTGCTTTAGACCATAGAGAGAGCCTTCCTTAGCTTGTAAACCATATGTTCACACCCTTCAATCTTAAAGCCTTCTGGTTGAGCAACATAAATCTCCTCATTGATTCACCATTTAAGAATGTTGATTTAACATCTAGATGATATATTTTCCAACCAAAATGTGCTGCCAAAGCAATCAGCATCCTAATCGTATCATGCCTTGCCATTGGAGCAAAAGTATCGCCATAATCAACCCCAGGTAATTGAGCATAGCCTTTTACAACTAATCTAGCCTTCAACTTGTGTATAGAGCCATCCGGATTAAATTTCGTTCTATACACCCATTTAACTCCGATTGCCTTCTTGTTTTCTAGTAACTCAACTAGCTCCCAAGTCTCATTTTTGTTGATCATAACTATTTCAGCTTGCATTGCAACAATCCAATCACAAGACTTTCCAGCTTCCTCATAGCAATTCGGTTCAACAGCAGCAAAACTACATCTTTAATACGCATCAACCAAAGACTTCAGCTTCAAAACTTCTGTATCTGAGGTGAAATCAATTCCAAATTCATCTTCATTACTTGCAGCTGGTGGGTTTACATCAACTGAATGATATTCAATAAAAACATTCTTTAAAGAATCTGATTTTCTGCAAACTTGATGTTTTTCAAAATCCCAATAGCTTCCTTCATCCACAACAACATCACTGCTTTGTAACAACTTTGCTTAAGCTGAGATCAAACACACTGTTGCCCTTCAACTTGATAGAATAGCCAATAAAGATGCCTCTAGCAGACTTCTGATCTAGCTTTGATCTATAAGCAGCTGGAATATGAAAATAACGTACTGAACCAAAAACTTTGAGATGCTCGGCTGATGGTTTTCTGCCTGACCAAGCTTCCACAGGTGTTCTTCCTTGAACTGCTATAGTAGGAAGTATGTTTAAAAGATACACAGCTGTATTAATAGCCTCAGCCCAAAAAGACTTAGGTAAGTTCTTCTCAAACATCATGCACCTTGCCATCTCCATTAAAGCTCTATTTTTTCTTTCCGAAACACCGTTATGCTCAGGAGAATAAGGAACTGATAACTGGTGATTTATTTCGTAATCATCACAAAATTGATCAAATTGCTTTGATGTATACTCTTCCCATTATCTGATTTGAGAGTCTTGATCTTCAACCACTTTGATTCTCCACCAGCCTTTTGAACTTTTTAAATATTCCAAAGACTTGATCCTTTGCATGCATCAAATACACCCATGTCATCCTGGTAAAATCATCAATAAAGAGTACAAAATATTTGTTCTGATTCAAGGAAGCTGTCCTTGTGGTCCACAAACATCAGTATGAACCAACTCTAGCTTTTCCTTAGCTCTCATCATAGGATCAAAACGAAAAGGCTGTCTATGCAATTTTCCCTCTTAACAACTTTCACACACTTCATCAAGTATTGAGATTTCTGGCAAATTTCTAATCAAACCAGAAGTTTGCATAAATTTTAGAGCTTTGAAATTAAAATGGCCAAACCTCTGGTGCCACTTCTTAATATTATCTGCTCTAACACTTGGAGCTTGTTGATTAAGTGAATAACATTTTAAAGGAAAGGCATTGTCACTCATCCTCACTTTCACAAATTCAACATCTTGAGGATCAAAGATAGTGCATGCATAATTTTTGAATAACAGGGAGTAATTTTTAGGCAACAATTGAGCCACACTGAGCAAATTTTGAGAGACTTGGCACAAATAAGGCATGAGAAACTAGCTTCTTACCTCTTTTTGCATTAACGACAACTGACCCCTTTCCAGCAGCCTGCACTGCCGCTCCATTGCCTAAAGTTATCTTAGATTTTGTTGATTTGTTTAGAGAATTGAATAGATTGAGATCATTAGCCATATGACTGGTGCAACCGCTGTCCATAAAATCGTTCTTCCTGTTTCTTTTGATCTTCAGTAAAATGAGCTTGCTGAGCTGGTTGTTGAGGTTTTTATTGACAAAATTTTTCTGTATGACCAACCCATTTGCAGGATGTACTACGAAATATTGGCTTATTCTTGAACCAACAGTCTTTCCCAGCATGACTTTTGCGATTACAGATGCCACAAGGTGGAAATTTGTCTTTCTTTTGAACATCATTTGAACCCTCAACAACATTGTTCTTGCTCCCTTTATGTTTTGAGTGCTTCTTAGAGTATTTCTGACTTTTGTGCTTTGCTTGGAAAGCACCTTCATCAGGTTCTTCAACTCTAATTGAAGCTCTTTGCTCCTGAGCATGCAACTTTCCAACAAGTTAGGCAATTGAGAGTCTTTTCATGTCACAGGACTCTTTTATTGTTGAAATTTTAGCTTCAAATTTTTCTGGAAAACTGACCATTATCTTCTCAACAACCTTCTGAGCTAGAAACACCTCTCCATGCAACCTGATTTGATTAACCAGGTTCATTAGCTTGCTTGAATAATCTTTAATTGACTCTGCATCCTTCATTCTCATAAACTCAAATTCACATTTGACAGTAAGAAGCTTTGCAGCCTTTACTTTGTCACTTCCATCTTATTCTTCTTTTAGCTTGTCCCAAACTTCCTTGGCAGACTCAAGATCCTTAATGGTTGTGAAAACATGATCTGATGAAGCTGCATGAAGACAAGTGAGAGTTTTGTCTTTCTTCAACTTCTCTTCTTCATGTTGCTTTATCTGAGCTAAAGTAGAGATTAGCTCCAAGTGGAGGAGGATCACTTGCCGTTTCCACTGCATCCCAAAGACCCAAAGACTTCAAATAAGACTTCATTTTTACCACCCATACATGATAATTATCAACTGTAAAAACAAGGATAGCTGGGCTAGGAAAATTTTGAGAAGCCATCAAATGAGATTAGACTCAAGGCTCTGATACCACTGTAAACTTAAACTGAAGTTGCAAAATAAAACAAGGAAAATTCATACTGAAATTTTGAGAGAAAGTGTTCTTCTCTTTTCATTCAACTCCCTTCTCCAACAAGCAAAAAGTACAAGAAGTTTAGGCTTATTTCTAGTCAATAAGAAACTTAAGTTAAGGACAACTATACTTTCACTACCTGCTACAACAATTACCATCATTACACAACTGAAAGTACAGCAGGTACAAAAATACAAAAAATATCTAAGTAAACTTATTGCCCAAATCAAATCTCAATTGCTTGACAATTATTATTATTATTATTAATGGTACTTGGAATTAGAAAAACTACCAGTCAAATTATCCTTATAAATTCCTATTTGAAAGCAAATTATTGTCAAAATATTTTACGGAATACTTCTAATACTGTTACTTTTCTTGACTAATACTGTTAAAATGCTTAATGTTATTATTGTTTGCATTTATTATTAATAGTATAGCAAACTGACTGCAATTTTTACTAAAAATCCTACTACAACAAAAATATCCTACCTCAATATTAGTTAATTATTAATTAAATAATCCAAGTATAAGATACACTATTTTTTAACTTTATATATTCACATGTTAATGTCATAACAGAGATATGTGCTAAATCAACTAGTAGTATAAAAGTGACTAAATGTTGATTAAGCAATTGGTCTCCACTCTCTGTGAATGTTTCTAGAAGCATTTGGATTCCAGATCTTTAGTGCTGCTTTTGGGGGTTTGGAAGTCAAGGGTTCTATTGTGAAATCTTATTTTGGATTATGGTAAGCCATGCAAAAGCTGTGAGCAACCCTGATCTCGGCCAAACTTTTTTGAATGGGTTCAATTCTGAATTCAGCCCAATCACCTTTTATAGCATTGAACTGAAGTTCTGACTGAAGCTCATGATGAAATTTGAGTTGATTAAGCTCATTAGCTTGAGTTCAGATAAAAGCTGTCTAAATTTAGGACGGATAATTCAAGTTTCTGGCTTCTCAGCTCAATTTCTGGTCCTAAATTTGTCATTTCAACCATAGGCAAAAGCAGAGAGTTAAGGTTTTGAATTGATGAAGCAGATATTACATAGAATTGACATAAAAACACTTGACATAAAAACACTTTGATATTCCCAAATAAGTGCCCTCACTTTCTAGAATATTTGCAAAAGTTTGCGGGGAAGCATGGCAGATGTTTGTAACTAGACTAATATTTGTTACCACCTGTTGTCTTTCTTTTAGAACTTCTTTCAAATTTTTTGGAATCAGAACTTCTTATCAAGAAAAATTGTTTTAGGACATTCTGGGGCCTGGAGTGATAGATGTCCGGATTTAACAAGTAGTCATGTGGAAAGGCAAGGAGTGTGAGAGTGGATACCCCCTGTTTTCCTTTTAATGCTTCTGTTTTTATGGTTTTGGTCAATGATTTCATTCATAACAATTGTTTTTCAGTAGATAGCTGCATTTTGTTTTAATTCCTTTCTGAATTGATGATTAAATATTTTTTCCTTCCAATGTTAGGCCATGCAAGCTCAAATTCATTCCATCCGACATTCTGTGTTTCAGTCTGTTTATAATTATTGGAAAGAAAAGGTATGGATTACATGACATACTCAGAAGGTTGTGAAACTTTGACATATTCAATATCAAATTCAATATTCAGCTGTGAATTTTTCCATTTTTCTTCTGCAGAATAGTTAATTACTTGCGGAATCTTAGGTGGAAAATTGAAATTGTTTTCATGTAAATAATGCTGCAAGGGGTATGATAATGGAATTATGTTTGGACGAGAATAATGTAACAAGGAAATGCTGCATACTTCAGCTGTGTTGCAGCGGTAAAATATTGAAAACATTTGATTTCATTACATCATTGAAAGGGAATAAGATACTTGATATGTCTGCTATTTAGATTTCACAAAACAGGATGCATGGGTAGTCATTATTGGGATCACTAGAGCTTCTAGAGTTCGCAATGCTCTATTACTTTAGTGGTCTTCATTAGCTTCCAAATGGTCAATAGATTGAGTATTTTATGAGAACATCTTGTACAAGCTTTGTTGAGGAGATGACATATCATTTATCCAAATAGTTAAAAGTTTAACCGATCATGTCCTACTGTTCTATACTTAGTGTGAGTGAACACCATATCTAGAATTTTGGAGTGGCGATTGTGTGTATGTAAAACTTCTATACTTGCATAGGGGTTGGGGTTGTTAGGATGAGTATAGGAGGACACGGAGGTGTTGATTTTTTTTTTTTAAATTTATTTTCTGTGCTACTTTGTGTTCGTATGGTGTACGTACGAGTTTCTTCACTCAGATTTTATTATTGTCTATATTATCACATTTATGCATTTTCTTACTTCTTCTGGCTTATTTAAAAAAAATCAGATAACTTATTGATGTTTTTTTTTTCCTACTCGGTCCAGCGTGAAAGATGGCAGAAGCCTATTCTGCGTCGCTTGCAGGTGAGAACTTGGGTGTGAATGAATGTTCAAATTTATTTATGTCATGAAACAACTCAAAGCATAGCCAACTAGCGTTTTGCTCTTTCAAGAGAAACCCTCTTGCATACATTTGATTTTTTGTTTGCCAACCAAAAGTATTATTGTGATATAATTAAATTATTGTTAATTACATGGAAATGTGATCACTCTTTTGTGCATTTTCTCTCCATTGTGCATCTACAGCGCTCTTTCCTTTCTATGTCTATTTATTTGTCTTTTTGTCTGTCTCTACTCTTTCATTTCTTGTTTCTGATACTCTTAGAATCTTAAATATTTTGTGGGAAAAGATTTATATGAAAATGAAATAGTTTCTCCTATTTGATTGAAAAGTAAAAGTCACTAAAACTATTTTCTAACATTTGGAGTATACAAAGAAAAAATAAATAGTATTCACAAATCTGTAAATTGCTTGGCACGTCCTAATACTAACCTGTATATCCACAAATTCATGCTTAATATTTGGGCCTTGTTTGCCTAGTCTTTATAGGGTTTAAACATTTG
The DNA here is from genome assembly GCA_949677035.1 of Omphalea diandra. Taxonomy (NCBI): domain Eukaryota; kingdom Viridiplantae; phylum Streptophyta; class Magnoliopsida; order Malpighiales; family Euphorbiaceae; genus Omphalea; species Omphalea diandra. The sequence goes on along the minus strand of CATIWR010663134.1, from coordinate 18,466 downwards.
CTAAACACTTGGATACATACCCTCACCAGATAATGACGTCCAAGTTTGAGCAACTTAGCTTCTGTGTGCAAAACATTCATTTTGAGTTTCCACTAATTGTCAAATCTATTCTGGTTTATTTCTAGCAAGCGAAGGCTTTGTTTAATAGTATTTTAAGATGTTGCTAAATTCAGTTGTGATGTGACTGTATGATTTCAGCCTTCCATTGCAGTGGTCTAGTTGCAACTGCCACAATTACACAAAGCGACGTAATTGCTTGGGGATGGCAATTACATGTTAAAAAGATGAAAATTTTTCTTTATCTGCATCTACATGTATGTGTGATTTATTGCTTCTCTCTGTCCTTTTTCTTTTCGTTTTTGTTCGCAGCCTCCTCCTCCAGTCAATGACACCAATCCATACAATGTTTTCAGGCCAAGGGAGAAAGCTCACAGACTCCATTCAAGAAGAGTAGGTGATTCTGCTTTTTATTGCTTAAATGAATTTTTCATTTTGAGATTATCATTGTGTAAAAATTGTATGAGTTTGTCTATTTATAGGTGTCTTAAGTGTGAGTGTTCTCTTGTGCAGATGCAAAGGAGGGAAAATAATGTGATGTCATTTGAAAAGCTTCGGCAGGTGAGCGCTAATATGTATTTTTTATTTAGTTATCTGTTTGTAAACTGGATTTGCAGCACTAAATTGCCGCTAATAATTGTCATCCAGATTGAAACTGGTCTTACTTGGTCTTTGGTTTTCAGTTCTTCCACTAGTTGTTTGTCACATTTCTTTGAAGAAACAAAAATACTTCTAAAGAACATGAATATTCTTAAAGAAACCTGAATAGAGGAAGTCGCAATCTCTTGTTTGTATAATGCTCTGTATGTCTAGTCAGTATGTTGCTTTGTCACTATACCTATTCAAGTATATAACTTTTCTTGGACCAAATTATTGTTAAGTTAGGAAATACTAATAATTTTCTTTAAAAAAAAAAATAGCTCCTAGACTTCCTAGGCTAATCACAGTTTCTGCATCTCATAGAGAAAAAAGGTGTTCATTCTTATTGCTTTTCTGGATTTTGTTGATCCTCTCTCAAGCCATTGGTGAATGTCAACATGCTCATTCAAATAAATGAATAAAATACTGAATCAGGTTTAGTCATTTCTCATTTTTGTTAGTGAGGATTGCATTTTAATATCCTTTGGAGTTTATTATATTTAGGTGAGGCGCAACCTCGACCAAGCCAAGACAATACTTGAGGTTCTGATTAAGGTGCTCTTCTCATTAAAGTTTAATGAATATCTTAAATTTTTATCTGATTTTCGTATTCAAGAGGAGCACTCATTGGCTGCAATCAATATGTATGCAGCGAGAGGAGAAAAAAAGAGAGGCAATGGAGAGTGAAGTGAGCCTCCAGAGGATCCAAATGAAGTACAAGGTATGTTTGGGTTTTAATGTCTATCATCTTTGATCCTTGTAATCTCTTATTTTTCTTTTTCTTTCTTGGATCAACTTTTCTTGTCCAATAAAAGTTGGATTTATTCAGAAGGATCGTCTTCAGCTGCCAATAATTTCCAAGAATGCTGCCCTTAGCTTTCCATTTTTATATGGATCTATTTAGGCAAGTTAATGACTATTTCTTTCCTTTAGGTTAGGTGAATTATTAATGCCTCTTGGCATTAAGTGAAATTCATATTTATCCTTGCTCTTTGAGAGTTGAATTAAATAGTTCTTGTTTTAATCGTCCCATTAACATTAAGTCCTACATCTTTTGAGTAAAATAACTATTTATCCCCTTATGTTTTAGATGAAATAAAATTTCAGTGAAGGATTAACAGGAGATTTCATTTGAGAACTGAGGGTTCAAAGTTTATTCAAAAATAAAAACTTACGAACTAAAGTATATAATATATTTTAACCAAAGGTATAAAAATCTAAAATGGTGAGTGTAAGAAGTCGAGGACCATTTATTTCATTTTTTAAAAGCAAGCATTCAGGTGTAAATTTTGCTGAATGTTAGAGGAATCTTAGTAATCTATCCTTCTATTTTGTGCAATAAGTAGCATATCAAATGTTTGTCAATGATATTGGTTAGAACGTAAGAGACTTTTGTTTGAATTTAAAAAAAAAAAAAATGTTTTGTCCTTTCTTTTTCTGGGAATGGGCTTAGAGAGGGAGTAAATATTTTATAAGAGTCCTCTCAACTTCTCATGTGCAGTTAGCAGGTGTAACTGAAGGCATGTGTTCTCTTTTGCTCTCTCTCTCTCTCTCTGGAAACTCAGGCTTACATATGCTAGGCATAATGTCTATGATGAATTGTAGTTCTTAATTTGCGGTTAGTAATAATTAAATGCAGAATCTGTTGTTTTAAAAAATATAATTAAATATGCTTATGACAAGGAAGATATGATTGATTATATTAGTTCAATATGAGTTATTTACAAAGTGAGACACAGAGAAATCACAATCTACAAGACTCAAATAGCAAACGTCAATTTCGACTCCATAGTTCAATATTGGAAAAACTAATGGAGCATATCATATTAGTCCTTGAATTTAAATAAAATGTGCTATTGAACTCTTATATCCTTTTTTAATTGCTTCATTTTTTCCATCAACTTTTATTTTTGGTTTAGTCTCCAATTTTGATGATTAGGTAGAGCTGTTGAAAATTTTCAGTCATTGTTGATATCTTTGGCAGTGTTGTCATTTTGTTGATGTGGCAATTCTCTGTTTCCCCTCGTTTTGTCTTTTTTAATATTCTCTTGATTTTCTTTTTTTTTTTTTTCTTTTTCTAGCAAATAACTCTGTTATCCTTCTGGAGGATCCCTATAGATAACCTTGTTAAATTGGATATCTATGTAGTGGACATTTTGGATATTTGAAAATCAATTAATACAATAATACAAATAGAAATTTAGAAACAGAGTCCTAAACCATCAGACCCACATACTGTGTGTGGAGGAACACCAACTAATAGCTGGCTATTTATTGTACTGTCTTCTTTCCATAGCATATGGTACCCATTCATGGTTTCATTGTACCTGAGTTGGCCAAACTAATCTCTCTTGAAATATACAAGGTTTGGCTCCCCTGAAGCCCAGACCAAGCCTTAAATTTTTAACAATTAAGTACAATTGCAAATAAATGAAGCCCAAACCATCAAGGTGTACACAGGCACCTAGTTGTCCTCCTTAGCAATCGTCCTAGTGTCACGGTCAGGTCTCATTTTAGCCCACAGGGTAAAGGTAACCAACTCATTATAAGCCCAAGCCTCATCCGATATCCTTTTGGTGTGGGATTCTGCTAAATTAGGTACATGGTTTATTGACAACTATTTTACTGGGATTATTGTATCATTACTTGGTCATTATACACAGTTATTACATTGCTTTGTCCACTCATAATTCTCTTCCCTGGCCTCATATAGAAAAAAGGAAAATTACAATTTAGCCCATAGGCTATGTCATATTTTACTATTTCATCCCTGTTTTTTGAAAACCTAATTAAGTAGTCCCTTATGTTGGTTTTTGTCAATGTAAAAGTCCTGTTAGGTTTTTTTCTCAAATTACCATTTGAGAAAAAACCTAATGGTACTCCGAAGCTCTTTATGGGAGTCAAAGGAAATTTCAGATTATCATTAGTAAAAAAGATCTCTCATCACAAGTGATATTGTCACGAGCAAAATCAGAAAGTTGTGTCCTGGGCTAACTTTGGCAATCGGATAGAGAGAGAGAGAGAGAGATCTGGAAACTATAGGGAAGAAAAATTGATAAAAAAGATAAAATATTTTGAAACCTTGGGATAGAGAGATAATTGGTGGTAGTTTAGTTGATTTTGTTACTCTGCTACTAAGGAGGCCAAGGGAGTGAAGGGACATCTATCCAGTGCTGGCCAACCACCATACAGAAGATTTCTTGCAGTAGCTTTGTTGAAATTGGTTGAAAAACAGGGTATCAAAAAATTCATTGCAGATGCATTGGAGCTTTTATTTATAAAAAAAAAAATTCCAGCACATGATGCACAAGGGCAAGCTTGCCATGATGGGTGGCACATATTAGTGTGGTTTGCCAGCCATCATTGTTGTCATCATATTCTGTTTTGTATGCTCTGGTCTCGTTCATGTGATACTAAAATAGTAAAATTTCTCTTTATAAATAAATATTTTTATAATAAAAAAGTTCAGAGGGGCTTGTATGAAAGGGAATACGACGTGGGGGAATCATTAAGGTCTAAAGGACACAGGTTGCCCAATATCTATGATGGTTTTTTTTTTTTTTTTAATCTTCTTTTTATCCACTTAGCAGAACAAAATGACTACTTTGGATTACAGATTTATTTCACTGTCAGATATTAACATGATGACTATTTAATTAGATTAGTAAAGAGCAAGGATGGAATTATGGCATACATAAGGTTTTTTCCTTGCATGATTTTTGTGCTTGTCTGCTACGTTTCGTACTGAAGTACTTAAATCTCATTTGACTGTCCAACTTTTAAATCTAGCTCAGAACATAGTTGTGAAAGGCACGCCTCAGGTGCACAAGGTGCACAAGCTGGCCGATCTTACAATGGCACACACCTTTGTGCGTCTGAGACTGAAGGCAAGGTGCTGTTGAGGCGTGCCTTTGTGATATTTTGCTTTTTTTGTTTTTTAATTTAAATATATCATATTATCTGAGCCGTTCATTTATTATTCGAACCACCTATTTTAAGTCCTAAAATAGTTTGCTATAGGCTTCTTCACACATAATAACCTCAAAAAAAAAAAAAAAAAAGGTCAAAAGATAGAAGCAGCTACGCATCATACAAATGAGAAAAGAGGGAGGCAACAACACTGCTTCAGCTAACCGAACTTTCAGATATGATACGATCACCACTTCTTCTTCTTTCGCACATCACAGCCAACTGCTGTTTTCTTTCTTTTTTTTTTTTTGGCAAATAATTTTGCTTATGTAATGTTGTTATAATGCCAAATTTTTGTTAAACTTTTAGTTATTGAAGAAGATGAGAGAAAATTGAAGAAGAGGAAGATGATTATATTAATCTTATTGATGATGATTGATGACTATGTACTATAATTATAGTTTTATTATAGGAGATGCTTTAGAAATTGTAGTTATAAGACTATAATTATAGTTTTGTCTCTTGAACGTTTTTTTTTTTTGTTTGTTTTATTTATTTTGTCTCTTGAATATGCTAAGTTATAATTTTAGACTTGTGTTGTGTTCTTAGCCTTATTAACTTTGTTTTATGATTTTTTTTTTGTACCTTGCATAACCTTGGGCCCTGTGCCTTGGTACCAGAACTCCTTTGCGTCTTAATGTGCCTTTCGCCTTTAACAATTATGGCTCAGAAGAATATATTCAAGAATGGTTTCCCTGCAAAAAATATAAGCAAATTTTGCTAAATTATCTCTTTGTGTGTGTGCGCGCACACTATTTTTTTCGTTTGAACAATGACTATGACGAGGTTAGAATTTCGATATGATTTTTCTTCGTTTGTGCTTCAAACTTGATCGATACAGTATATCGTGGATTATGACTATTTAATTGTTGTAACATATGCAGTTGATGCTATATGTTGTTGTTATGTGTACTTCTATTAACTGATTGGCCTGTGGCTTATTCTCAGCATGACACTGAGCTACTTGAAGATAGCTTGGCTCTTCCTGGATTCCCACCTATCTCTTCCAAGTTCGCTTCAAGTGAAGATGAATTTGTGGATTCAGATGACCTAGCAAACAGCCAACCACGTACCCAACCTGCTACACTTCAAAATCCTCCTTTTACAGACTCTGTTGTTGCAGTGCCTGCAGGAACCATGAAGCAAGAGTTTAGGCGGCGACATACACCATATGGATGGCTTAATAAAATGGTATGCATGTATTCTACTGTGCAAGATCTGTAAAATGGCTCATCTAACTATTAAAAGAATTAATTGCTGTAAATTGCCTTTGGCTCACTAGTTTCCATCAACTTTTACAATATAAGTTGGTTTAATGTAAGGTAATTTCTTTATCTTAGAATATCAATGTCCTGGCTGAATTTTTTGTGCTTGGGCTAAATGCAGGATCCTCTAGATCCTGTTATACTATTCACTAAGCCTCTTGTTCCCAAAAAGTTGGCAGCTGCGGGCATTGTGCCACCAGTAGATTCTTCATCAAAGAACGGTGCATCTGCTCATTACAGATTTCATGGGAGAATTGGCCGAGGTGGTCGGATTGTATTCGATAGATGGAACCCATTTTTGCACACTTCAATAGACCTTGGCAACTCGTTTTACATGCCACCAAGACCTCGGCCTTCAGCATATAATTAATAGGATTTTTTTTTTTTTTTGGCATTATCTAAGTCCTGCAGTGGCTGATATGGCCCTCTGGAACTAGGTTCAAATGATATTTATTGTAATTGTGTAGCATAGTCAAGGAACATTTTAGGGATTGCAATTTGCTAGGGCCTTGTGACTGGTATTTTAGGCTGTGGCAGCAAACCACGCCTCATTTAACTGTATTTTCTTCATCTCATGTCTTACAAAATGCTCTCTAATTCTCATATTTATTACAAAAGCCATGCATATATATTGCTCTCAAACCCCCTTGTTCCCCCCCCCCACCCTCCCCTCGCCCCTTTCCCTCTCCTCTCTCCCTTTTTGTCTGTGCTTATATCCACATATATAAAGGTGCTTTTCCAAAGATCAAATCTACAAGATCAAGCCCTCTATTATTGTTGTTATTATTGTTAGGTGAATGTGACTTACTGAACTAGTCTATGCTTGAAGGGGTAACTTTCCTTTACCACAGGAGATGGATTATTTGTGGTATGCTATTTTAGTAAAACACCCTAGCTCGGCTTTCCATTTGTTAACATTGTTCATAGATGGATTTCCGGTGGGAGCCGCAGGAGTTTTATTTTGCACTTCTCAAGCCAAACAGGCACCAACTTCGATACTGTGAATTCTGGCCCTAAATTTGTTAAATATGCTCCCATCTCTGGGAGGAGAAAAAATGATCTAGGGTCGTATATCAATCATTTGCGTGTTGCTAACTATTGATGAAAGATTATCAGCTTTTTGATTTTTGGTTCAACGAAATGCATTTTATTTGAAGAGTAATGATTTTAAATATTTTGAAATCACAAGGCTTTGTAGGTTTTTGTTTTCGTCATCCAGAAAGCAAGGCAACTGTTCCAAACCAGATGAACATTGGGATGCGAAATTGGACGAGTAAACACTGAAAATAGTGGACCAATATCGGGGTAGCTATGTCATTTCACCGTCAAGATTTATCTGACGATCACGATTAATAGCCCCAAATGTTGTGTCTAATCGTGTCCGTCCCTTTTATTAAGAAACTAAAATTAAAAGGGTTGAAAAAAAGAATTGCTGGGAGGGGAGAGAAGAAAAAAAAGAAAAAAGAAAAAGAATAGATAGTCGCTCACATAATATCGATATTTGCATTATTCTTTAAAAAAAAAAACGGTATTTACATTAATTTTATTTATTTGCTTTTTGACGATTTGACGAAATTAATCCCCAATTGAACCCTGAAACGAAGAAGAAGAAGAAGAAGAAGGAAGAACGAACCCCTAAAAAGAAAAAATAATTCAAACACTCGGCTCAGCTTGATTGCGATTCGATAGCAAATATCAATCAATCTGTCTCTTATCTTGTTCATCGTCAATCCCCCAATCTTGTGTTTTGTCATTGAGCGTGTCCAACAAATTCGCACGTGCGATTGGTACAATCATAATCGACTTTCCGAACCTGCCTATTTCTCTCTGAAATTCGAAGCTTCCGATCGCTGTTATCGTCTCAATTGCACCTTCCAGGTTCGTTAGGGTTTTGTTGATTCGATTTGAACTAACCTAGGGTTACTTACTCTAATTTTTTTATAGAGATTATTGTCGTTCTAATTGACTTTTCTTTATCATTCAATTGCATCTTGTTCTAGCTTCAAAACACGATCCACTAGTCCAATTGCTTATTTAATTGCATTGTTATTGTTATCAATTTCATGTTCCTTCTCCTCATTTCACCTCATTCCCTTTGCTGCTCCTTCAATTATCTATTTCTATTGGCTTAATTAGTTTTCAAGTTGAAAGAAAAATTTGTAGTTCGTACTAATATCAGTGTTTTTAATTAATTAATTATTCATAAAAGGGAATTGGGTTTTGTTACACTGCATCTACTCTATACTATGTTATGGCTTTTGTTGTTATTACACATGTGTCGCTTTCAATATTTCTTCTTTCCACACCCTTCATTTTTAATTTTGTTTTGGAAGCTTTGTTTCTCCACGTAAACATTTTATGTATATTTGGCTTGAATTTACACTTTAAGTTGGATATGTTTTGAAGGTGGAGATTTTGTCCTTCCAGTTGGCTCTATATCAGCATGAGTAAGTTATAGGTAAGCTTTAATAAGGATGAATGTGCAGGCACATATGTCTGGGCAGATCTCAGGGCAGGTTCCTAATCAGTTGCCCCAGCAAAATGGGAACCCTCTCCCTCCTGCCCAGCTCCAGAATTTAGCTGCTACTGGCAGTGCAACTCATCCTAATATGTTCACCGTGGACCCTGAGCTTCATAGAGCTCGCATTCATATGCGTGAAAAAATGTAAGATGTTTGTTATGTGTTGTCCCCTCTCCCATCTTTTTGTTTATATTCCCTGTTATTTGTATTTAATTTGCCATAAAATTTCAAACAAAAGGTTCATTACAGTTGGACTAAAGTACCTTAACACCTCAGGATGCTGGCTATATCCAGGTTTGAGTGAGGTTGTGTAGATGATCTGGATTGTAGCTGGTTCCCTACGAGTTGTCTCTCCTCTTTAAAGTCTAGAAATTATTAGCATGCTTTTAATTGTCATCTTCACTTGAGCTTTCCTTAGATCTTCTAGGACTATTCCTGGTGCAATACTACTTGATTTCACATATGAAGTTGATTGGTGTCTATCTCTTTGCAACATCTCTCTGTTTGCTTTCTCGTTTAATGTTGAATCTACAAGGATAATGCCAGATTTTATATACCAGGAAGATTTCTCGTATGTAGTTGGTTTCTCTCTCTCTCTCTCTCTCTATATATATATATATATATATATATTGGAGAGGGTGAGAGGAAAGGTGTAAATTTAAAAGAATAATACCAGACTATACATATTTATTTTGAACGGAACCGGCTTGTTTGGTTTGTGACAATTTAGTTGTTAAATGTCATCAATGCTGTTCTCAATTCTCAAGTCATTGTGTGACTAGATATAAACATGTTACAGCCAATGTTTGATATCATGTTCTGAAAGAGTATTGACATTTGGTCTTACCGACATTAGACCATAATCGTTGTATGACCAGATATAAACATGTTACAGCCAATGTTTGATATCATGTTCTGAAAGAGTATTGACATTTGGTCTTACCAACATTCGACCATAATATATTCATATCTTTTATTAAGTTGTTTGTTTGTTGCTTTGGCACATTATATCTTAACTAAATGTTGCCACTGGAATTTCTTCACAGCTCTTAATAGATGATCTATTCATGGCTTCTGTTGATGTGTTAACAATGACGACATTTAATCAGTGACCCTTGACCAGTAAAATATTTTGTGCAACCTGTTATCAATATGTATTTGTTGTTAACTTCCATTTTCCATCCTTTCTAGATTTGCAATTATATTGCAGCGACAGGCTCAGCCAGTTAGTGAACCACAGAAACAGAAATTCAAGGATGTTGCCAAACGCTTAGAGGAGGGTCTATTTAAATCTGCCCAGTCAAAGGTTTTTTTGTCTCTTATTTGAACCTCCTACTAAAATCTGTAGTTATCTGGACCTAATTAATTCTAAAAGTATTTCATAAGATTTGTTATTTATTTAATCACAATATGTTGAATTTCGTGTTGTTATATTTTTAGTCAACTCAGTGTGGTAGTGCATATCGTTTTTTTTTTTTAAAGTTTTTTTCCTTCTATTGTCGCGTGAGTTTTTTGGCTTACATCAATAAATTTCTTTTTCAGGACGACTATATGAACCTAAATACCTTAGAGAGCCGTCTTAGTGCTCTGATCAAGCGGATACCTGTGAATAACCACAACCAACGACATATGCAAGTTGTTAATCCTTCCTCTTCCATTGGTACCATGATACCTACCCCTGGTATGTCATACGGTGGGAATTCCAACTTGATGGTATCTTCTGTAGAAACCATGATGATTGCTTCCAGTGGATGCGATGGCATAGCTTCGACAACTGTGAACACAGGAAGCCTGTTGTCAACTGGTGGCATACATGGTGGCTCCTTCAATAGATCTGATGGTAATTATAATCCTCGAAATAATATCAACTCGCTTTTCTTTATTACCACACCAATGTCATAGAAACCATACTTGCAGGAGCTTTGTCTAATGGATATCAGCAGTCACCGGCCAATTTTTCCATTAGCTCTGGTGGGAATATGTCATCCATAGGTGTTCAAAGAATGACAAGCCAGATGATTCCAACTCCTGGATTTAATAATAACAATCATAACAGTAACAATAGTAACAATCAGCCTTATGTGAATATGGAATCTTCTAATAACGTTAGTGGTTATTCTACAGTTGAATCTACTATGGTAACACAGACACAGCAGCAAAAACAGTATGTCAGTGGTCAAAACAGTCGCATTCTGCAGAATCTTGGCAGCCAAATGGGTACCAATATTAGATCTGGTTTGCAGCAGAAGTCTTTTGGTTTCTCAAATGGACAGCTAAATGGTGCAATGGGGATGATTGGAAACAGTTTACAGCTCGTGAATGAACCTTGTGCCTCTGAGAGCTATATGACTACCACACCATATGCTAGTTCGCCCAAATCATTGCAGCAGCAACATTTTGATCAGCAGCGACAAATAATGCATGGTAACTTCTCTCTGTCCTTTCTCCCTTTCCATCCTCTTTTTTCCTTAAGTTTGTGAGATTTATCATGTCATAGATAATCTGAGACAATCATACTTTATTTTGAAATAGCGAAATGTCTAATCACTAGGCTTTTGTTTGTCAGGTGATGGATATGGGGCAAATAATGCTGATTCTTTTGGTTCTGGAAGCTTTTATGGTGCTCTAAATTCTGTCGGATCTGTGATGAATGCTCAGAATATGACTTCTTTGAGCTTGCAGCCTATGCCCAAAACTAACTCTCCTCTGGTAAATAATCAGTCAAATTTACATGGCATGCAACAAGCTGCACATATAAAAACCCAATCAGTAGATCGATCTGAAAAAATGAATTTTCAGTCTCAACTATCTTCTAGAGATACTTTCTTACAATCTCACCAACAGCAGCAATTTCAGCAACATCATCATCACTTTCAACAGCAGCAATTTGTACAACAACAATGCATACTGAAGCAGCAAAATCAACATCAGCATATGTTGCATGACACTTTTGATCAGTCTCAGCTGACATCAGATCCTAGTAGTCGGGTGAAGTGTGAGCCTGGAGTGGAGCATCATAATGAAGTTCTGCACTCACAAACCTCTCAACAGTTTCAAATGTCTGAGTTGCAAAACCAATTCCAGCAGAATGTTGTTGAAGATCGTTCTAAAGGTGCACAAAATCTTTCTCTGCCATCTGGACAGCATGACAGGTGTTCATCAGTAACTCAAAATTCACAGCAAATGCAACAGATGTTGCATCCACATCAATTGGTTTCAGAGTCTCAAAGTGATTTTAGTTGCCTTCCTGTTGGAACGCCATCAGATACAGTGTTGCATTGTCAATGGAATGCTCATTTGCAAGAAAGAAATGGCATACCTAGGAGCATGTCACATGAACAACATGTTCAAGAAGATTTCCGTCAGAGAATATCTGGTCAAGACGAAGCTCAGAGAAATAATTTAGCGTCTGAAGGATCTATTATTGGTCAAGATGTTCCTCCTAGAAGCACATCAGAAATCAAAAATTCAAACGGTGTCGTGGGTAAAACTGGAAATGCAAACCATGATCGACAGTTCAGAAATCAACAGAGGTGGCTCTTATTCTTGCGGCATGCTCGCCGATGTACAGCTCCTGAAGGGAAATGTCCGGATGTTAACTGCATTACTGTGCAGAAACTGTGGAGACATATGGATAGGTGCAGTTCATCTCCTTGCCCATATCCTCGATGCCGTCTTAGCAAAATATTGATTCAACATAACAAGCACTGTATGGATGAAGGTTGCCCTGTTTGTATTCCTGTAAAAAATTATATAGAAGCGCAAAATAGGGCCCGTACTCGTCCTGGTTCAGATTCTGGATTTTCAAGCAGATCTGTTGATACTGGTGATAATTCAGCTAAATTCATTTCAAAAAGTCCATCAGTTGTTGAAACTTCTGAAGAACTACATCCTTCCTTGAAGCGCATGAAGATAGAGCAATCCCCCCAATCTTTTAAACCTGAGAGTGAAATGTCTGCTTTATCTGCTTCTATAACCACTGATTCACACATATCTCAGGATATTCAGCACAAAGATTACAAACAGGGTGAAACTTGTATTCCACTTAAGTCCGAGTACATGGATGTAAAGTTGGAAGTTCCTGTAAGCTCTGGACAAGGAAGCCCCAGTAATACTGAGAAGAAAAAGGATACAATGGATGATACAAGTAGTCAAAGGCCTTATAGTGACTCTGTTGTAAGGGATGAGTCAACCAGTTTTGCTAAGCAGGAGATTATGAAAGTGGAGAAAGAAACTGATCCTGTCAAGTCAGAAACTTCTACACAGCCTGCTGATAATGCAGCTGGGACCAAGTCTGGAAAGCCAAAAATAAAGGGGGTATCATTGACTGAACTTTTCACACCTGAACAAGTTAGAGAGCATATTGTAGGCCTCAGGCAATGGGTTGGCCAGGTAAGATGTCTTTGTTATGTTTTTTTTTTTTTAATAAAAAATTTCTTGTTCAGTTTTATGGCATGTTAGGTTTTTGTGTTCCAAGAAATGGTTAGTCTATATCATTCAAGTGCACCATGAAGCTCTGATAAAGGAATGTTCTGAAAGCTTATTATCTTAACAATGAGATGAATGTATATTGTACAAATATGCAACAGACAAGCCTAGGCTGTCTCTTAGTTCTCATGCTAATGGATTATTCCTTGCATTTGCATTTTTTGCAGGCTAACATAAGTGGCTGTGTCAATAATAATTTATTTCACTTTGCTTTTTACAGAGTAAGGCAAAGGCAGAAAAGAACCAAGCAATGGAGCATTCGATGAGTGAGAACTCTTGTCAGTTGTGTGCAGTTGAAAAGCTTACTTTTGAACCACCACCAATATATTGCACGCCCTGTGGTGCTCGCATTAAGCGAAATGCAATGTATTATACTATGGGAGCTGGTGATACTCGTCACTACTTCTGTATTCCATGCTATAATGAGGCTCGTGGGGACACTATTGTTGTTGATGGAACTGCTATCCCAAAAGCAAGGCTTGAAAAGAAAAAAAATGACGAGGAGACTGAAGAATGGGTGCGTCTATGTGTTGTCTTGATTGTCATTGTCTTTTATGCTATTCTTAAATAAGTAGATTGACATTGTTGGCCTTTGATTCTCATGCAGTGGGTTCAATGTGACAAATGTGAAGCTTGGCAACATCAAATTTGTGCTTTGTTTAATGGTCGAAGAAATGATGGTGGGCAAGCTGAATATACTTGCCCTAATTGCTATATAGCAGAGATCGAAAAAGGAGAGCGTAAGCCGTTACCACAGAGTGCAGTTCTTGGGGCCAAAGACTTACCACGAACAATACTTAGTGACCACATAGAGCAGCGATTATTCAAGAGGTTGAAGCAGGAAAGACAGGAGAGGGCTAGGATTCAAGGAAAATGTTATGATGAGGTGATTTAGTTATCCTGAAACAGCTTCTGATGCATTTTTGGTGGATGTTTGAGTAGATGCAATTTACTCTGATGCTACTTGCATAGTAAGTTATGATCAGCAGATCAAGTGTCCAATATATGCCAAGTGGGGACTGGTGGGACAGGTTAATTTCTAATATAGGCTTGCGAAATTGAAGAAGTACAGAAATAGATAGTTGACTTCGTGATAAAAACTGAAGATGGTTCAGAACTAGACAATCCTGTAAGCCAGGACTAAACAGAGTACCGTGTGCCAACTTTTGAGGCAATAAACTAGGTGGCATTTTAAGATTAAAACAAATTTCCTAATGAGCTGATGCCATTATTGAAGTGCTGAAGTAGAATTATTCACCAAAAACTTTTTTCTATCCTTAACAGGTGTGGTTTTTCCTTTCTCTGCTGAATCAGTGTGCTGAGGGTATATTGCTTAGCATTTTAGTTTTTATTTGGGATCATAATACTAGATATTTACACATGTTTGTTCTTCTCATCAACATAAGTTTGGTCATTGCAGTTTCTTTTTCTGTTTTTACCACATGTATTTCTTACATCCTAAAAGCTACTATAAGTTCATGATAAATAAACTGTCATTTATTATAATTACCATTGCCTAAATTCCCAGAATTTTATATCTTAAGGTTCCTGGAGCTGAAGCACTTGTAATTCGGGTAGTTTCCTCAGTTGACAAAAAGTTGGAAGTGAAGCAGCGATTTCTTGAAATTTTTCGAGAAGAGAATTACCCTACTGAGTTCCCTTATAAGTCCAAGGTATGCAGGAAGTATGTTGAGTTCATTGCATTATATTATTAAACTGTAAATCATTGATTCCCTTTGCGCTTTTGCTCAAAGCCAAAGCAAATATACACAGAGAGCTAACTCATACAACAGTGAAAACTAACTCATATGGTAGAAACTAATAATTTCTAAAATTTGATAGGCTTTAAATTTATAGCAAATAATCTCTTATTCAAATAATAATTAAGTAATTTATATTAAATCAATGCATGTATTATTACAAAGTTAAACGGCGTAAAAATATAAATGTAAGAGAGCATTTTTTTTTTTTTCCTTAATTAGTAATTAGTCAATACAGTTCAAAAGCACTAGCTAAGCTCTTTGTTTAGGAATATGTTCTAAAATTTTCAATTATTGTTTTTTCAGATATAACTAATTAATGTTCTTGGTGGTAAGTAAATGTGAGATTATCTAAAAGCTGAGTAATAGAAATTTAATTTCATCAATACAATTTTCCTCATCTTTTGACATTAGAAAATAGTAAATATAGTATATTAGAAACATAATTTTTCTTTTACTCTTGTTTTGTGGCACAATATGATAGTAATATTTCAAATTACTTATTTTAAAGAAATATGATTTTTTTTTTTGGGGAGGGGGGGGCATTGTTACTATTATATGCACTTTTTCTTTAGTAATTATGTTGCAGGCTTTGGGCATGTTTGGTTGTTTTTGGGGGGTGGGCTCCCCCTTGGACTCCTTCCTCCTGTCCTGGCAAGAGAGGAAGAAGAAGAAAAAACAGCAAAGGATATTGGCATTTGCTTAAGTAATAGTTATCTCGTGTTTGGTTTTGATTTCAGAATCTAGGTTATTGACTGGAAATTTTTATTTCAGGTAGTTTTGTTGTTTCAGAAGATTGAAGGGGTGGAGGTATGCCTGTTTGGCATGTATGTCCAAGAATTTGGATCAGAATGTCAATTTCCAAATCAGCGACGTGTCTATCTGTCGTATCTGGATTCTGTGAAGTATTTCAGACCAGAGATTAAAGCAGTGACAGGAGAGGCTCTCCGTACTTTCGTTTATCATGAAATTTTGGTTAGTTTGAAGTGGTCGTTTGTTGTAGTTTGCATTTGGTGCGAGCATGTCAACAGTAATAGGAAATTGCATTGCTATGGCTAGGATTTATGCCTGTTTCTTTCTGCAGATTGGATATCTTGAATACTGCAAAAATAGAGGTTTTACAAGCTGCTACATATGGGCTTGCCCTCCATTAAAGGGTGAAGACTACATATTGTATTGTCATCCAGAAATCCAGAAAACACCAAAATCTGACAAACTCCGGGAATGGTGAGCCCAACAACTTTGAGGAGATGCCCATGCACTGTTTTACCAGTGAAAATCTGTTTCTTTTCTTATGTGACTCGTGTATGACTTGCTTCTCTTTTTTATTTCAGGTATTTGTCGATGCTAAGAAAAGCAGCTAAGGAAAATATTGTGGTTGACCTAACTAATTTATATGATCATTTCTTTGTATCTACTGGTGAATGCAAGGCAAAGGTAACAGCAGCAAGGTTGCCATACTTTGATGGTGACTATTGGCCTGGTGCTGCTGAGGATTTAATTTATCAGCTTAACCAAGAAGAAGATGGCAGAAAACAGAACAAGAAGGGAACAACCAAAAAGACTATAACCAAAAGGGCTCTAAAAGCCTCTGGTCAGTCAGATCTTTCTGGTAACGCGTCAAAGGATCTGCTACTGATGCACAAAGTAATTTTATCTCCTGTTTTATTCAGCTTATTGTATTTCTCAATTATTTCCTATATTTTTAGAGCTTTCTTGCGCAATTACCTTTAGAATTGCATTATTATAGTTATTTATTCTTATTTGCTATTTTTTTTTCCAGCTTGGTGAGACAATTTGCCCAATGAAGGAAGATTTTATCATGGTTCATTTACAGCATTGCTGTACACACTGTTGTATTTTAATCGTATCTGGAAATCGTTGGGTTTGCAACCAGTGCAAAAATTTTCAGATTTGTGATAAGTAAGAATTCTGTGATCTTTTTTCTCCATTGTCTTTTAGTAAAGATGTTATTTCTGGTATTGGGTAAGATATCGCAGACGGTTGGAGAAATTTTTTGTTTATGCTAGTTGGAATGTTTTAAGGTCTTAGAACTGCAACATTGTCCTATTAGTCCCCCTACCATCCTTTCTACTCTTTCTATTTGGTTGTGGTCTCTCTTCCTTATTGGCTCCATCTAATGATCTGGATACGACCATGCTTGTTTTAAACAAACTCAGCACAATGTTTACTTAGTTCATGTTGCTTCTAACTTTCTTCTGGTTGTATTTCGTCTTTATTATACTTTTAATTGTCTTTTCATGTGTATTTCCCCTCTCACTTAGGTACGTTTATTTCTTGAATATGTTATGTCTTGTTGTCCAATTTTCTGTTCCATGAAATATACTGGCTTTATCACTGAAACATGTTAGCCATTGTTTCTATATTTTGTGTTCATATGTTGCATTTTTTTAACTTTCAATATTGCTATCTTTTTTTAAAGAGAAGAAATTTGATACTGCTGTGTGAACGATAATCTTCATATTTTCTAAAATATTTTCTTTCGTGACTGTTATTTTACATAACTAGTTGCAAATCTGCACATTACGTGATATGATTAGAAGAATAAATTTTAAATAAATTTGATATCTATTTTTATCAAATAATTAGTGAATTGGTTGAATAATTAAAAATTAATATAGAAATAATAATTAAAATTTATTATTATTTTATAATACATTATTATTTTATAAAAAAAGGTTGTTTTCAACTGAATAAAATTATACAAATAAAAAATTATAATTTAGTATAATAAATTTTAATAGCAATATAATTTTTGATAAAAAAAATCATAATTTCACTTTTTTTTTTGCCATTTTAATCGTTGTAATTTTTTTAATGTTTCCTTGTTATATAGAATGTTTCCTTGTTATATATGAAACTAAATACTGATTATTGTGAATGAGAAAAATTTCTTATATTGTTGAACTTCTTAAATTATTTTTTTGTGAAAAACTTTCTATGTTCTTAAATTTTATATAGTTTCTTTTGGCTAATTGAGAAAATTAAATGCTTAATTATTGACTTATTTGCCACATGGCAAAATGAAAACATATTATATTGTCATTTGTCCAAAATATTATGTTGCTAATACAATTATTTGATAAATAGTAAATGCTAGTTTAAAACTGAGTTTAAGATCAAAATTAATTATATATGTGGGTTCTAGGCAATACCACATTAAACTTCTCTTTTTCTTTAAGCTGCTAAAAGTTGTAATAGTTGTTACATTTTTGGTTCATCGGCTTGTACGATGTTAAATTTTTGTTTCAAGCAATTTAATTTCATAATTCTTATGCTAATTTTTTATCTTTTCTTTTCTGCTTTTTCAAAACTGTCGCCAAGTATTCCAGTGTTTTTGCTAGGGAGACTCTTAAAAGTGAGATGCACAACCTTAGTTTATTTTCTTGGAGCCACTTTCATTGGTTCTAATATCTTTTCTTCTATTTCTGAAGATGTTATGAGGCTGAACAGAAGCGTGAAGAAAGGGAGCGACATCCAGTCAATCAAAGGGAGAAACATGTACTCTATCCAGTAAGTTGCCCTCCTAAATTCTTTTTGAAGTGAATCTTAGATGGAGTGAATGTTGACACCATTTTGTGCTTTATATTGTCAACTCCTTCACCTTAATAACTGGAAGACATCACTAATTATTTTGCAGGTTGAAATCACTGATGTACCTACTGATACAAAGGATAAAGATGAAATTCTTGAGAGTGAATTCTTTGACACGAGACAAGCATTCCTGAGTCTTTGCCAAGGAAATC
>CATIWR010663078.1:20000-47500 GCA_949677035.1 Omphalea diandra | reverse complement strand
CCGTAGGACTCTATCCATTTATTTACTCGACCCGACTTTGAATTCATTTTTTTTATGTTCCGGACCAAGAATTCAAATAAGATAAATAAGGTTTGGACCGATCCGGCAAAAAGAAAATATTCTTAGAATTCTACATTGATACGACATGCTGTTTTTTCCATTCATTCCTTTCACCTTTCAGAATCCGTCGTGGTCTTACAAACTATATCGAGGGTATGGACGAATCCCTTTCTTCATACAAATGTGTAAAAGATGTTAGTCGCACTTAAAATTAAAAGCCGAGTACTCTACCATTGAGTTAGCAACCCCCCCCCCCAAAAAAAAAAAAAATTAAATTCTAGATTAGATACAATCGGAATTAAAATAAATAAAGAGATTGAATCACACTGAATCACATGACACAATCAAAACATTAAACTAACAAGAAATTAAAAGAGATGAAATAGAAAAATTTCTAATCAATTCTGATTAATTCTGCAAATTCTGCAAAAAAAAGAAAAGATCAAAAAATCTAGATAAACTAGAATCGAGATAAATATAGATAAAGTAAAATTTTATTAAATTTAAATATTAAAAGAAATTAAATAATAGTTTATTAAAATTATATTAAAATTAAATAATAGATAAAATAAAATTTTATAGATCGCCTCTTGTTTGTTACACTACCTATTATTCTTCTTACACTATCGATTCTTATCTTCTATCTATTTTATATATATTTTTTTATATTTATTATATTATTATTTTATATTTATTATATTATTATAATTTATTATATTTATATTTTTTTTTTTATTATATTTTATTATATATTATATTATTTATTCTATTCTATTTATATTTTATTTTTTTTTTTTTAATTTTATTAATATTTTATTAATATTCTATTTTCTTATATATTATTTTATATATTATTATTCTATATTATATTCTAATATTATTATTCTATTTATATTATATTATTTATTATTAAATATATTATATTTATATTTATATTATATTTATATTATTTATTATTATATTATATTATATATATATAATATATATAATATTATTATTATTATATTTATTAATTTTATTAATATTTATTATTAATTATTATATTTTAATATTTATTATTAATTATTATATAATTTATATAATTAATATTTATATTATATAATTAATATTAATATATTATATATATACATATAGAATATATAATTTTTATACATATAGAATATATAATTTTATATAATTAATTATAATTAATAATTATAATTAATAATTAATATATTATATAATTTGAATTAGATATAATTTGAATATATTATATAATAATATATAATAATAATATTTATATATAGATAATATTATTATTATATATAGATAATATTATTATATATAGATAATATTATTATAATATAATATTTATATTTATATTAATATAATATTTATAATATAATATAATTTAATATAATATTTATATAATTTATAAATTTATATAATATTTATTAATATTTATAATAGAATATTAATTTAAAATAGAAAATATTAATATAATTAAAATATAATTAATATAAAAAAATATAATTAATATAAAAAATAGATAAAATAAAAATAAATATTAAATATAAATAAAATAGAATATTAATATAATATATAATATTAATTTAATATACTATATTATAATATAAAATATAATTATATATTATAATATAATTTTATAATATAATTATAATAATAATATAATATATAAATAAAATATAAAAATAAAATATAATATTAAATATATAAAAATATATAATATTAATTAATATTAATATAAAATAGAATAATAAAATAGAAAATATAATTATAATATTTTTTAATATTTATAATTTATATTATATATTATATAATTATTATATTATAATTATTATATAATTATAATATTTTAATTTTTAATTAGAATATTTTCTATTTTATAGTTTATAGAATATATTAAGAATATATTAATATATAAGTTTATATTATATAGATAACATTAATATAATATAATTATAATATTAATTAATATTAATATAATATATTATAATTATATTATATTAATATAATATATTAATATAATATAATTATAATATTTATATTTATTATTTCTTTTTTAATAATTATATAAATTATATAATAATTATATATTAATAATATATATTAATATATATAAATATATATTAAATTATAAATATATATTAATAATTATAAATAATTATATATTTTAATTTTAATAATTATTTTAATAATTTATTTTAATAATTCTAATTCTATATTATTTATATTTAATAATAATTCTATATTATTTATATTTAATTTTATATTTAATAATTCTATATTAATTCTATATTATTTATAAATTCTATATTAGAATATTTATATATTAATTATTATTATTTTATTATATTATTATTATTATATTATTATTATTTATAATATTAATTTATAATATTATTTATATAATATTATATTATTTATATAATATTTATATATTTATTTTATTTATTTTATATATTTATTATATATTATTATTATTTATATAATATTTATTATTTATTATATATTATTATTATTTAATTATTATTATTTATAATATTTATTTATAATATTTTTTATAATATTTTATTATTATTTAATATAATAAATATAATATTTTAATAATATTTTATTATTATTTAATTATTTATATTATTATTTAATTATTTATAATATTATTTATTTTATTATTATTTATAATATTATTTATATAATATATTTATATATAATTTAATATATAATTTATAATATTTCTATTATATATAATATATAATATTTATATTATATATTATTTATAATATATTTTATATTATTTATAATATTAATATTATTATTATATATAATATTAATATTATATATTAATATTATATAATATTATTTATATAATTATTTATATAATATTTATATATAATTTATAATATATTTATAGAATATAATAATATAATTTTAAAATAGAATTTTAATATAATTTATAATTTATATAATATATTTATAATTAATATATTTATATTTAATTATAAAATTATAATATATTAATTATAATATTAATATAAATAGAAAATAGAATATAATAATTAATAATAATAAATTAATAATAATAAATAGAATATTAATATATAATATAATTAATAAAATTAATAATATATATATATTATATGTATATATAAATTAATATAATATATATAATACTATAATAATATATAATACTATAATAAATATAATATATATAATACTATAATAAATAATCTATAATAATATAAATAATATATAATAATACTATAATAAAAAAAAATATAATTAATAGAAATATAATTAAATAATATATATAATACTATAATAAAAAAATATATATAATACTATAATAAAAAAAATATAATTAATATAAAATTAATATAAATATAATTAATAAATAGAAATAGAATATATTATTAATATTATATAATATATTATTATTATTAATAATAAAAAGAAATATAATTAATAAATAGAATATATAATATATTATTAATAAATTAATAATATAATAATATAATATAATAATATTAATTAATAATAATAATATTAATTAATAATATTATTAATATAATATAATTAATATATATAATATTAATATATAATTAAAATATATAATTAATATTAGAAATTAGAATAAAAACTAGAATAAAAAAATACTATAACTATAAATAATAATATTATAATAAAAAAAATAAAATATATTAATAATTAATAATATAATAATTAATATTATTTAATAAATTTAAAATTTAATAAAAAAAAATTTTATCGTTAGGCATATTGAAAAGTAGAAAGTAGAAAAAAATAGGTATGAATAGAGTATGAATAAAACAAGAGAAGGGGAGAGTAGTAAAAAAAGGG
This sequence comes from Omphalea diandra, assembly GCA_949677035.1. NCBI lineage: Eukaryota > Viridiplantae > Streptophyta > Magnoliopsida > Malpighiales > Euphorbiaceae > Omphalea > Omphalea diandra. Next base: position 43,579 of record CATIWR010663078.1, on the reverse strand, counting down.
TTATACAAAGCTATAAGTTATATATGTATACGAATTACCCACACCCCGTATTTCATTATTTCATTGCGGACGTTCCGCAAAAACCCCCGCCTTCCTTAAAATATCATGAACAGTTCCTGTAGGTTGAGCACCTTTTTCAAGTAAATATAGAATAGTCGAAGCATTTAAATAGGTTTTCTTTTTTATCGGATCATAAAAACCCACTTTCCGAAGATCTCTTCCTTCTCTTCGGGATCGAACATCAATTGCAACGATTCGATAAACGGCTCATTGAGATAGAGGTAGAAAAAAAAGACCCCCCGTAGAAACGTATAAGAAGTTTTATCCTCGTACGGCTCGAGAAAAATGATTCGAAGTTCTGTATCTATATTCTGTATATGTATTCTGTATATGTATAGAATTTTACTGTCAAATAAAATAGATCCATAAAATCATCAAATCAATTAAACTACGATTTAAGTCCTTTTTTTCTTCTTATTTTTGTTTTTGGTAAATAAAAATAAAATAATTATAATCATCTGTACCCTTCTAACTCAAGTTGGATAACTTTCAAATAGCTCAAAGGGAATCCTTTTGGCATTTCATTTATTGAGTGATCTCTAATCCCCTTTCTTTTTTGTTTCTTTCTTTTAAAATCTATTTTGATTCTTCATTCTGATCTAATTGTTGAGACAATTGAAAATGGCATTTCCTTGTTCTAGGATCCTTTATCTTTGCCTTGAATCGTTGGGTTTAGACATTACTTCGGCGATCTTTAATCGTTTCAAAATGGCAGCAACATACCACTTTTTGTGATTTTTTTTCTATCAAAGAATCAGACTAACGATTGATTCTTGCGTGATACACTTTTTTTTAATCAAAAGAATTTGATCAATTCCAACAAAATTCTTGGATTGGAAACTTGCTCGAATTGGATCCTTTCTATTTGAATATCGAAAATATACTTACGAAGTTGTTCCAACTTATTCTTATTGATAAGGACTAACCCTAGATTCTTACCCCCTAAGAAATAAATCAATACTTTCTACTTTCTACTCGAGCTCCCTCATGTACTATTTACATTACAACCCAATAAAAAACGAAGGTTCTAATGTATAACAAAACAAACGATGTCGAGCTAAGAGCACCTCCATTCCTATATACTATTGCTATATGCTAATTAATATTATATTAAAATGAATATTATTATTCTATTAATTATTAATAGGTATAATTAGATGGATGTAAGAATCCACAGCCGATCGTGTCCTTCAAGTCGCACGTTGCTTTCTACCACATCGTTTCAAACGAAGTTTTACCATAACATTTCTTGAGTTTTGAACTAGTATATAAGTGATTCAATTATGGAATCGTGAATAGTCATTGGTTCAACCGGTACATAAGAATCTAAATTTTTAATTTAAGTTAAGGTTGGGTAGTTTCTGAAGAAGTGTCAGAAATAATTCAATTTTACCCCATCCCATATTTTATTTTATTGTATGCATTTTTTTTGATTTATTGATTTACAATTCTAATATTAGAAAGAAGACAAAGAAATAAGTTCTTTTTGAATCTTCAAGTGACTCCCCAGGATAGATTCCCCTATATCGCATTTTTTCGAGCTCTAAGGATTCATAAAAAATTATTAATATTAAAAATATTTAATTTAAAAATTTAAAATTGCCTATCTCGATATCATTATTTGAATTTTAATTTTAATAAAGTTTTGCTTTACAGTAAGAAACACATTTTATCATCATAAGAAAAACAAAATCCCCATATTCAGATTCGAATTAAACCATTAACGATTAAAAAAAAAACAAAGAAAATGCTAAGAATACATACATATAAGCATTTCCTGTTTTTATGAGTAGTTTATTTGACTTGAGTCTTTTTTTTTTTTTTTTAATATTTTTTCCTAACGTAAAGTGAATAGGATATATGAATCAACCATATCTTGATTGATAACTCGATTGATAAATCGATTTCGAATTATTCATTAAAGCCAAAGACAAAATATCTGAAAATGAAGTTAGTTAAAAGAAAATACATATGTTCCATATGTATTTTCTTTGTTTTTGTTTGTTAATGAGATTTTAACAGGTACAAGCGTTGAAATTTATATCTTCCATTACTAATTAACTCCTATCTACTTCTACAATTACAATTATATGGGGATGCCGAATGATAAATTAAATTGAATGATAAATAAAATAAAAATAAAGAGGGATCCTATTTTCTCTATTATATATATATTTCTATTCTATCTATTATATTCTATATCTTCTATTCTATATCTATACTATATATATAATACTAGAATTATAATATAAATATATATATAATTAATATATATAATATATAATTAGTATAATTAGAATATAATATAAATATAGAATTATAATAAATATATAAATAAATATATATATATAATTAGAATATAATATATAATATATATATTAATAATAATAAATAATATATATAATAATATATATTAATAATAATAAATAATATATATTAATTATATATTAATAATTAATATATATATATATATAAGAATAAGATAAGAATAAGAAGAATAAGAATATTTTATAATATAATATATAATATATATATAATATATATATATAAGAATAAGATATAAGATATATTTATATATTTTTTAATATATTTTTTGATATATATTTGATATTGATATATATATATCTGGGACGGAAGGATTCGAACCTCCGAATAGCGGGACCAAAACCCGTTGCCTTACCACTTGGCCACGCCCCATTTATATTTCTATTCAACCCTAATAAAAACTAATATTGGTATTGGTTCTTCGTCAATTCCCACCAAATATCGAGATATCTAGGAAATATATTAACTTATTGTTCGGATTTTGATCTGTGTAGATATAGAATTTAATTGAATTTATTGATCATAATATATAATTCAATTAAGATATTGTATAAAAATATGATTTCCTCTATTCATTTTTTTTTGATTTGAGAATTGAAGGATTTTTGATTGGGAATAAAAAAAAAAGGGTTTTTGATCTACCTTACTTTTTTCTATTTCTATCAATTTTTATATCAATAACATATTAAAATTAAAAACTCAGTCAAAATCAAAATACAATTATCTTCAAAAACAAAATATTTGTTATGCTTAATATTTTTAGTTTAATTTGTATCTGTCTTAATTATTCCCTTTATTCAAGCAATTTTTTCTTCACAAAATTGCCCGAAGCCTATGCCTTTTTGAATCCAATTGTAGATGTTATGCCAGTAATCCCTGTACTCTTTTTTCTATTAGCCTTTGTTTGGCAAGCTGCTGTAAGTTTTCGATGAGATCTTTAATACTGTGCTGGAATAATTTATGATTTATTCTAGAAAAAAAATTATAGCAATTGATAAGATCAGAAATTGATAAGATCAGATAAGTCTTATAGTATAAGCTCTTAATTTAAAGATTGAAATTAGTGTATAAATAGAAACATAAACGCGAGAATTCTGGGTCACCCCATTTTTTCTCATTCTGAACTTTTTTTCCATTCCAGATCCTCTTAGAATCCTAATTGTAGTTATGAAAAAAATATCTATATCTAATTTTTGGCAATGAAAGATTCCACTCTTATTACAAATGAATTTATAGAAATTCTTTTCTATTTCTAGAAACCACTTTATTTCTTGGTGTTAAAATAGAATATGTGGTATAAAAATAGAGAATCTATTTTTTTTCCCAACCAAAAAAGATCTTGGAGATTTTATAATGCTTACTCTCAAACTCTTTGTTTATACAGTAGTGATATTCTTTGTTTCTCTCTTCATCTTTGGATTTTTATCTAATGATCCAGGACGTAATCCTGGACGTGAAGAATAAAAAATGAAATAAAAATAAGAATAAGGGTTTTTCTCGATTTTTAAATGTTCTTAGCATTTTATTTTTATCTATTCTACATTTTTAATTTTTAATTCAAAATTTAATTAATTAAATTTAGTATATTAAATTCTATTAAATTATTAGTATTAAATAATTATTTCTATTTCATTTGAATTATTAATTCATTTTAAATTATTAATTAATTATTCAAATTATTAATATGAATTTATTTATTAAATAGATTCTTATTAAATTATTAAATATACTAAATAATTATTAAATAAATAAAATTATTAAATTATTAAATAAAATATAATAATTATTATTATTAAAATTATTATTATTAAATATATTAAATTATTAAATAAAAAATAAATAAAATAGAAATTATAGTCTATTTATATTATTATAATATATTTAATTTATAATATATTTATAATTTATATTAATTAATTTATATTATATTTATTATATTTATTAATTTATATAAATTCTATTTCTATTATTATAATAATAATATTATTAATAATATTATTATATATTATATATTCTATTTCTATTATTATTATTTATTATTATTATAATTTATATTATTTATTATTATTATAAATTTATTATTATTATTATTATAATATATTTATAATATATATAAATAATTTATAATATATTTATAATATATATATATATAAATAATTTATAATATATATAAATAGTAAACATAATATAATATAATTAGTTAAAATCAAAATTTAGTTAAAATAAAAATATTCTTAAAAATATTCTAATTCTATTTATATATATTTATATTATATTTATATATATTTATATTATTATAATATATAAATATATAATAAATATTATTATAATAATTATAATATAATATTAATATAATAATAATAATAATATAATAATATATATATAAATATAATAATATAATATAATATATAAATTTAAATTCGAATTTAAATTAGAAATATATTAAAATTAGAAATATATTATAATTAATAAATATATTTTATAATAATAATAATATAAATTATATTATAATTAATAAATATATTATATATTATAATAATAATAATATAAATTATAAAATGAAAATAAAAAAAAAAGGTTTGCTAAAGATAAAAAAAAATTCCAAGCCATCACTGAAACCGGAAAGAGAGGGATTCGAACCCTCGGTACAAATAACTCGTACAACGGATTAGCAATCCGACGCTTTAGTCCACTCAGCCATCTCTCCCAATTGAAAAAAGATAATTACTATGTTACATTACACAACAAGTAAGGCTTGAAAAAAAGCTTTTTTCTTTCTTTATCTTTTATCTTTATTACATTTTTTTATTATTTTATTTACTATTTTACTATTCTATTATTATTATATTATTATATTATTTTACTATTCTATTTTATATTAACTAACTTTATTTTTATATTACTTATATTATTTATTATTACTATTATATTAACTAACTTTATTTTTATATTTTTTAATTATTATACTTCGATTAAGATTAATTTTAATTAGATTAACTTATATAACTTATCTTATATTTTATTATATATTATTTTACTTAACATATCTTATCTAACTTATCTTATCTTATATTTTTATATAATTTATTAATTTATTATATAATATATTAATTTATTATATAATATTAATATATATATTATTATTATATATATTAATATTATTATTATATAATTTAAATTTATTATATAATATATTTATATATATAATATTATATTATTATTATATAATATATTTTTATATTTATTATAAAATAATATAATATTTATTATATATATAAATTCTAATATAAAATAAAATAATAATAAATTATAAAATAATTATAAAATAAAATAATAATAAATAAATTTTAAATTGAATAAATATTTAATAAATTAATAAATAAATAATAATAAATTAATATTTAAATTAATAAAATAATTAATTAATTATAATTATTAATTAAAATTAATTAATTTTAATTAATAATTTAATTAATAATAAAATTAATAATAAATAATTAATTAATTAATTAATTAATAATATTATAATAAATAATAATATTAATTAATTATATTAAATTATAATATAATATAACAATAACATATTATATTATAACAAATAATATATAATATAATATATAATAAGAATATATAAATATAATAAAATATAAAAAGAATATTAAAAAATAATATTAATATATTAATATAAGTAATTAAAATTAAATATATAAGTAAATATATAAATTTAAAATTAAATATATAAGTAAATATATAAATATATAAGTAATTAAATAAATAATTAAAATTAAGTAATTAAATAAATAATTAAAATAATTCAATTTAGACAATTTAGAATATAATTTAATATAAAAATTTAATATAAATATTTTAATATTTTAATAATATATTTAATATTTTAATAATATATTTAATAATATATTTAATAATATATTATATAATATAATATAATTAAATTAATAATTAATATATATATATATATAATTAAATTAATTAATATATATAATTAATAATTAAATTAATAATTAATAAAATAATTAATAATATTTAATAATATATTATATAATTATTATTATATAATTATAAATTATAATTTTATATAATTATAAATTATAATTCAATATTAAATTAATAATTAAAATATTAAATTAATAATAATAATATAATTTATAATTAAATTAATAATATATTTAATATAATATATAATATATTTAATTATTTAATATAATTATATAAAAATTATAATTAAATAAAAAATTAATAATATATTATATAATTATAAATTATAAATAATAATATATTAAATAATATATTATATTATAAATAATATTATATTATAAATAATATATTATTATAATTATATATTATTATAATTATAAATAATAATAATATATATAATATATTATATTATAATATAAATAATAATATATTATATAATTATAATAATTATAAATTATAATTAAATATATTAAAATATTAAATTAATAATTAATAATATATATAATATATAATTTATATAATTTATAATTAAATTTTAATAAATTATATATTATATATATATAATATATAATAATATATTTAATATTTAATAAATTTTTAATAAATTATATAATAATATATTTAATAAATTATATAATTAAATTAATAAATTAATAATAATTAATAATATATTTAATAATTAATAATATATTAATAATATATTTAATATATAATAATATATTTAATATATTAATTAATAATATATTTAATATATTAATATTAATATTAATATTATATTTTAATATATTATTTTAATATATTATATAATAAATAGAATTAATATATAATAATTAATATATAATAATAATAATATAAATTATAATAATAATAATATAAATATATAATAATAATAATATAAAAAAATATATAATAATATATATAAAAAATATATTATAATATATATAATAATATAAAATAATTAATATATAAATAATTAATATATAAATTAATATATAATATAATAATATAATTTATAAAATATAATTATATAATTTATATAATTAAATAAATAATTAATAATATATATTAAAATATATTAAAATTAATAATATATATTAATAATTAATAAAATAATTAATAATATATATTAATAATTAGATATTCTATTAATAATTAGAATATTATATTATTAATTATTAATAATATTAAATATTATATTTAATAATATTATTAATAATATTATATTAATAAATATTATATTAATATATTAATTTAATATATTAATTATTTATTAATTTATTTATTAATTAATTATTTATTAAATTTTATTAAATATATTATAAATATATTAATTATTTATTAATTATTAATTATTTTTATTTAATTATTAATTTTTATTTAATTATTAATATTTATATTAAATATTAAAATATATTAATTATTTATTTTTATTTAATTATTTATATTTTTATTTATATTTATATTAAATTATTTTTATTTATATTTATATTATATATTTATATTAAATTTATATTAAAATATATTAATTTAATATATTAATTATTTTATTATTATTTTTATTTAATTATTAATATTATATTTTTAATTATTAATATTATATTTAATATTTAAAATATTTAATTATTAATTTATATTAATTATTATATTAATATATTAATTAATTTATTAATTTATATTAATTATTATATTAATATATTAATTTATATTAATTATTATATTAATATATTAATTAATTATTATATTAATAATTTATATTATATATTTATATTATATATTATATTATATTATATATATATATTAATAATTATATAATTATATTAATAATTAAATATTCTATAATAAATAGATTCTAATAATTAATAAATTTAATAAAAATTTAATAAATATATTCTAATTTCTTATTTATTATCTAATTCAATATATTCTAATATAAATAAATATATTAGAATATATAGAATATTATATTCTATATATATTTAATATATATTTAAATATTAATCTATATATATCTATATATATTTAAATATTAATATATAAATATAATATAATATTTATTTATAATATTTATTTATAATTATAATATAATATTATTTATAATAATATAATATAATATTTAAATAATATAATATTTAAATAATATAATATAATATTTAAAATAATATTAAATTAATATTAATAATTAATATAAATAATTAATATAAAATATTATAATATTAATTATTAAATATTAATATAAATATTAATAAATAATATTCAAATAAAATATTAAAATAAATAATATTAAAAAATATTAAAATATTAATAAAATTAATAATAATATATTAATAATAATATTATTAATATAATATTATTAATATTAAATAATAATATATTAATAATAATATTATATTAATAATAATATTATTAATATTAATAATTAATAGTAGAATTAATAATATTAATTAATTAATAATATTAATATTAAAATTATTAATATTAAAATATTAATAATAATAAATAATAAATAATAATATTAAAATAGAAATATATATATTAATATTAAAAATAAAATATTATTATTATTTAAAAATATATATATAAAATATATATATATAATATTAAAAAAATGTTCAATTGTCTTACTTGTCTTACTCTTGTCTTACTCGACAAAAGGTTCATTTATATATAATAATCGCATCGTAGCGGGTATAGTTTAGTGGTAAAAGTGTGATTCGTTCTATTAATTTTAATAGTTATAGTTAAAGGATCCCTTTGATAGTTAAAGGACCCCTCGGTTCATATTCCGATGAAAAACTTTATTTCTTAAAAAGATTTAATTTAATCCTTTACCTCTCAACGAAAAATTCGAGAAAGAATATACATTCTCGCGATTTGTATCTTGTATCCAAGAGTCAATTAGAAATTGAAAAATTGGATTTGGATTATGAAATTACGAAACATAATTTTTTTTTAATTGGATCAATACTTTCAATTGAATAAGTATGAGTAAAGGATCTATGGAAAAAGACAGAAAAGTATATTTCTAATCGTAACTAAATCTTCAATTTTGTCTTTTTATAGTTGAAATTGAAGCAAAACAAAATAAGTATTAAACGATGACTTTGGTTTACTATAGACATCGACATCTTGTTTTAGCTCGGTGGAAACAAAATGCTTTTCCTAAGGATTCTATCAAATAGAAATAGAGAACGAAGTAACTAGAAAATTTATTTAAATCCCACTCGTCTAGAGGGATCATCTAGAAAGCGCCCTGTTTTGAATGGATTAAGACACAAAAGCTGACATAGATGGTATGGGTCAAATTTTTTTTTTCGCTCACGCCTTATAGATGGAAATTTTTCCATATTCCATAAAGGAGCCGAATGAAACCAAAATTTCATGTTCGGTTTTGAATTAGAGACGTTAAAGATGGTGAATCAACGTCGACTATAACCCCTAGCCTTCCAAGCTAACGATGCGGGTTCGATTCCCGCTACCCGCTCTACTATATATATATATATATTTATATATATTTATATTCTCTAAAAATAAATGTTAATATATTTCTAAATCCAAATAATGTATTAATGTATATTTAAATTAATAAATAATAAAAAAAAAAAATAAAATAAAATAAAAAATAGAAATAAAGAATATATAAATAAAAAAGAAATTCAATTATAAATTAAATAAATTCTAATTCAATTAATCTAATTCAATTAAATATAAATATAATTAAAAATATAAATATAATTAAAAATAAAAATTAAATAATAATAATAAATAATTAAATTATTAAATAGAATTTCTAATTAAATAGGTTCTAATTAAAAAAATAGGAAAGTAAATTTAAATAATAATTAATATTAATAATTAAATTAAATAATAAAAAATAAAAATGAAATAAATAAAATAAAAAACGTAATTCCTAAAATTAAAATTATCTTGCATAGTCTTTTTTCTTATATGAACAACAAATGAAAATGAAGAACAAATATGAAAGAAAAAAGAAAAGAAAAAAAATTGGAATAGAAAAGCGTCCATTGTCTAATGGATAGGACAGAGGTCTTCTAAACCTTTAGTATAGGTTCAAATCCTATTGGACGCAATTTTTTCCATATACATATATACATATAACATATATACATATAACATATAAATCATATAACATATAAATAACATAAATATATAATAAAAAAAAAATAGAATATAGAAAATATAGATATATAAATATAATATATAATATAGTATTAGTATAATAAAAATATAGATATATATAGATATATAAATATAATAAATATAATAGAGTATAATATAGATTATAATATAGATATATTTTATAATTTATAATAATATATTAATAATATATATTAATAATATATTATATTATTATATTAATTTATAATAATATATTATATAAATAATAATTATATAAATAATAAGATATATTTTATAATAATTAAGATATATTTTATAATAATAATAAATAAATAATAATAATATATATAATCTATTATAAGATATATTTTATAATAATATTATAATAATATTATAAGATATATTTTATAATAAATATATTTTATAATAAAGATATATTTTATATTATAATAATATATTATTATTATTAAATTAATTATTATTAAATTATTATTAATATTCTAATTATTATTAATTAATTATATTATTATTAATATTCTAATTATATTATTATTATTATTAAATATTATATTATATAATATTATATTATATAATATTAATATATATTATATAATATTAATATAATATTATTATATTATTATATTATATAATATTATTATATTATATATTATATTATTATTATATAAATAATAATAATTATATTATATTAAAATAGATTATTCTATTAAAATAGATTATATAATTAATAATAAAATATAAAAATAAAATATAAATAATATATAATATAAATAATATATATATATAAATATATAAATAAAATATAAATATAAATAATATATAGATAAATATATAGATATAAATAAATATAATATAGATATAAATAATATATATAAATTATAGAATTATATTATATAATTATATTAATTATTAATTATAATAAATATTTAATATTAATAAATTAAATATAAATATAATATTTTAATTTTATAATTAATTTTATAATATAAAAAAATAGAAATATTAATAAATAAAATATAAAAAATATTAAAATATTATATTATAAATAATTAATAATTATAAATAATTAATAATATAATAATATTATATTTATATAATAATATTAAATAAATTTAAATAGAATTTAAATTTATTTAATATTTAATTAAATAGAAATATAATTAAAATATAAAAAAATAGAAATATAATTAAAATATAAAAAGAATAAAATATAAAAAGAATAATAATTAATAATATTAAAATAGAAATATAATAATAAAATAGAATAATAATATTAAATAATTAATAAAATAATAAAATAATAATAAAATAATAATATTAAATAATTAATAATATTAAATTTAATAATATTAAATATTAAATAATTAAAAATAATTAATATAGTAAAATATTAAAAATAATATTATGTTAATTGTAATAATTATAATAATATTATATAATAATATTAAAATAAATAATAATTAATTAATTAATAAATTAAATTAATATAATTTATTATAATTATAATAATATTAAAATCTATTAAAATAATATAATATTATAATATAATATTAAAATTATAATATATAATATTAAAATTATAATAAATTAAAATTATAATAATTTATAATAATAAATAATAATTATAATAATATTAATAAGAATATTTAATATTAATATTAAAATAAATAATATTAATATAATTATATTTAATATAATTATATTAATTATTAAAATTATATTTATTAATTATTAATATTAATTATTAAATTAATTATTAAAATTATATTAATTATTAATATTATAATTAATATTATTATTATAATAATAATATAATTTAAATAATTTAATATAATTATAATTATAATAATATAAATATATAAATATTATAATAATAATATTAATATAATTATAATATATTAATATAATTATAAAATATAATTATAAATAGAATTATTAATATAATTATAAATAGAATTATAATAATATAAATATTATAATAAATAAATATTATTATTATAATAATAATAATAATATATAAATATTATAATATATAATAATAATATAATATATTAATATAATTATAATATATAATTATAATATATTAATATAATTATAAATAGAATTATTAATATAATTATAAATAGAATTAGAATAATATAAATATTATAATAAATAAATATTAAAATATTATAATAATAATATTAATATATAAATATTATATTATAATATATAATAATAATAATTATTATAATATATTATAATATATAATAATAATAATTATTATAATAATATTAATAATAATATTAATATTTAATATAAATATAATTAGAATATTTTAAGAATATAAATTAATAATATAAATATTAATATTAAATATATAAAATTCTAATAATATAATATTCTAATAATAAATAATATAAATATTATATTAAATATTTAAATATATAAATATTTAAATATATATAAATATTATATAAATAATTATAATTATAATAATTAATATTATAATAATATAAATTATAATAATTAATATTAAATATTATATAATAATTAATATTAAATATTATAATAATATAAATATTAATATAATTTTATATAAATATTAATAAATTAAATAATATTATAAAATAATATTATAATAATATTAATATTCTAATTTTATAATTTTTTATAAATTCAAATTTTATAATTAAAAATTAAATATTCTAATTATAAATAGAATTATAATTAAAATATTCTAAAAAAAAAAAAAAATAGAAGATATTCTATTAATATTATAAGATATTATAATAAATTAATTATAATTATAATAAATTCTAATAATATTAATATTTATAATAATATTCTATATAATTTATAATAATATTCTATATAATATTAAATATTATATTTATATTTATTATTTATTATAATTATAATATTATATATTTATAATATTATATATTATATTTATAATATATTATATTTATAATATTATATTTATATTAAGTATATTTATATTAAGTAGAAATAATATATTATATTTATAATATATAATTATAATATTATATTTATATTAATTATAATATTATATTTATATTTATATTAAGTATATTTATATTAAGTAGAATATAAGTAGAATATTAAGAGTATAATATTAAGATTATAATATTTAATTTTAATTATAATATTTAATTACATATTTAATTACATAGTATTATAATTACATAGTATTATATATTAATATATAATTATATATAATATATATAATTATATATAATATATAATATTAAATAATTTAATAATTTAATATTAAATTATTTATAATTTATATATATTTTATATATATATATTTATATATATATATATTAATTTATATATATATATATTAATTATATTAATATTATTATTATAATTATATATTATATTAATATTAATTTATATATATATTAATATTTATATATATTATATTATATATTAATTTTTTATATAAATTAATATATATATATATTAATTTATATATTTATATATATATATATTAATTAATTAATAATAATTTAATATTAAATAATTTATATATATATTAAATATAATTTATATATATATTAAAAATTTATATTTATATATATATTTATATATATATTATTTATATTTATATATATATTAATTTATATTTATATATATATTATTTATATATATATTAATATATATTAAATATTATAATAATATTTAATATAATATATAATTATAATATATAATTTAATATAATATATAATTTAATATTTTAATATAATATTTTAATATAATATATAATTTAATATTAATATAATGTATAAAATAATATTTATTATTAATATTCATTTTAATATAATTTTAATATTTAATATAATATTATTATTTATTATTATTATTAATATTTATTATTATTATTAATATTTAATATATAATATATAATATAATATTATTATATATTAATATAATATTTAATTAATATAATATTTAATATAATATTTATTAATATAATATTTATTAATATAATATTTAATATAAATAATTTAATATAAATAATATTTAATTTAATATAAATAATATTTAATAATATTTAATAATATTTAATATAATATTTATTAATATAATATTATTAATATAATATAATATATAATATTACTAATTATTATTATTTAATATTACTAATTATTATTATTAAATATTAAATTAATTATTATTAATTATTATTATTATTATTAATATAATTTTGAATATAATTTATTAATATAATAATTAATTATATTAATATTTAATATAATAACTAATTATTATTATTAATAGAATATTTAATTAATAGAAATAGAATATTTAATTTTAATATAATATTTAATATTATTATTATTATTATTTTTAATTATTATTAATATTATAAATATATTAATAATATTATAAATATATTAAATATTAAGATTATTAAAAATATATTAAATATTAAGATTATTAATATAAATTAATATAATATTAAGGAGATTATTAAATATTAATATATTATTAATATATTATAATTATATATTATAATATATAATATTAAGTATATTAGAATATATTAAGTATAAATATATTAAGTATATTAGAATATTAAGAATAATATTATTCTTATAATTTTATATTTATATTTATTTATAATTTTATATTTATATTTATAATATTATTTATAATATTATATTATAATATTAATATTAATATTATAATTCTTTATATTTTCTTTATATTAATTTTCTTTATATTAATTTTATATTAATATTCTATTTATATATTATTTATATATTAAATTTATATATTAATTATTAAATTAATTATTAAATTTATATATTAATATTAATTAATTAATATTATATTATGAATATTATATTTATAAATATTATATTATTTATTATTTTATTTTTTATTTAATTTATTATTAAAATTTTAATTTATAATTTTTATAATTTTTTTATAATATTAATATTTTATATTTTATAATATTAATATTTTATATTTTATAATATTAAGATATTTAACAATATTATAATATTTATTATAATTTTATTATATTTTATATTATAAATTATATATTCTAAATTAGAAATATAT
Source organism: Omphalea diandra (assembly GCA_949677035.1). Classification (NCBI taxonomy): domain Eukaryota; kingdom Viridiplantae; phylum Streptophyta; class Magnoliopsida; order Malpighiales; family Euphorbiaceae; genus Omphalea; species Omphalea diandra. The sequence goes on along the minus strand of CATIWR010663078.1, from coordinate 27,961 downwards.
TCTAAATTATAAAGATAAAGTATAATATATATTATTATTATAATATTATATTATTATATATTATAATATTCTAAATTATTATAGAATAATATTCTAAAATAGTATAAAATAAAGAGGATATAAAAATATATTATAAAGATTATAAAGAAAATATAAAGATTAAAAATGATTAATTTCTTTATACTTGTTCCTGAGGTTGAAAACGTTCCTTCTGTTCCTGAATAGCGTTTTTCAAAAGGCTTTCTACTTCTTCGGTGAATGTTTTAGTAGAAGATATAATTTCTCGGAACTGAGGTTTGTTCGTTTTTAAATAGGTACGTAACTCAACGAGAAATTTTCTTACTTGTCCAATTTCTAATGAATCAAGATAACCATTCGTTCCGGTATAAATAGTCATTATCTGTTCCTCCACCGTGAGGGGAGCTGATTGGGATTGTTTGAGCAACTCACGTAATCGTTGACCTCTTGCCAATTGATTCTGAGTAGCTTTATCGAGATCAGAAGCGAATTGCGCAAAGGCTTCTAATTCTGCGAATTGCGCCAATTCCAATTTTAACTTACCAGCTACTTGTTTCATAGCTTTAATTTGAGCTGCGGATCCTACTCTGGAAACAGAAATACCCACATTAATAGCAGGTCTGATTCCAGCATTGAATAGATCGGCGGATAAGAATATTTGTCCATCTGTAATGGAAATTACATTAGTAGGAATATAGGCCGAAACGTCTCCTGATTGGGTCTCGACTATTGGTAAAGCAGTCATACTTCCTTCACCTAAACGAGAACTTGATTTAGCGGCTCTTTCCAAAAGGCGTGAATGCAAATAAAAGACATCTCCTGGATAAGCTTCACGACCAGGCGGTCTTCGCAATAGAAGAGACATTTGGCGATAAGCCTGTGCTTGTTTGGAGAGATCATCATAAATGATTAAAGTGTGTCGTTCACGGTACATAAAATATTCAGCCAAGGCTGCTCCTGTATAAGGAGCGAGGTATTGTAATGTAGCCGGTGAATCCGCCGTTTCGGCTACCACAATAGTGTACTCCATTGCCCCTCTTTCCTGTAAAGTAGTCACTACCTGAGCCACAGAAGATGCTTTTTGTCCAATAGCTACATAAACACATATTACATTTTGTCCTTGTTGATTGAGAATTGTATCTGTGGCTACTGCTGTTTTACCGGTCTGTCTGTCCCCAATAATTAATTCTCGTTGACCACGTCCTATAGGGATCATCGAATCAATAGCAATAAGTCCTGTTTGAAGGGGCTCATATACGGAACGTCTCGAAATAATACCTGGAGCGGGAGATTCAATTAATCGAGATTCAGAAGCTGAAATTTCACCTCGGCCGTCAATAGGTTTAGCCAGGGCATTTATAACACGACCCAAAAAAGCCTCACTCACAGGTATCTGAGCAATTCTTCCTGTTGCTTTTACGGAGCTTCCCTCTTGTATCATTAAACCGTCACCCATTAATACAACACCGACATTATTTGATTCCAAGTTCAGAGCAATGCCTATTGTACCCTCTTCGAATTCTACTAACTCACCTGCCATTACTTCATCAAGACCATAAATACGAGCAATTCCGTCGCCTACTTGAAGTACGGTACCAGTATTTACAATCTTTACTTCCCTATTATATTGCTCAATACGTTCGCGGATAATATTACTAATCTCGTCGGCTCGAATGGTTACCATGAGTATTTCTTAATTTTTTTTTTTTCCAAAAAAAAATAATGCCTACAGCTAATCAGTTATTTCTTTTATCGTATTTCTTTTATCGCTCCAAATATGCCAAGATTAGCATTGATGGTACGTAAATGTAACTCGTCAGTCAAACAACTATTCAGAGTTCCTAGAGCTCCTTGTAAGGCTTGTTGGAAAACTCGTTGTCGGACTTGATTAATCGTTCTTTGTTGTTCAAAACGAATGGTTTCATTTTTGTAATTTTCGAATTGTTCCAAAGTCTTATAAGTTGAATTAATCAAATTCAACTTTTCTCGTTCTATCTCAGAGTATCCATTCATTCGAAACTGATCTGCTTCTATTTCCACTTTCTGTAAGCGGGCCCGGGCTTTTTCCAGCTGTTCAACGGCCCCCTCTCGTAGTTCTTCTGAATTTCGAATAGTATCAAAAATCCTTTGTTTTCGATTATCTAATAAATCACTTAATGAAAGTAGATTCTCTTTCCATTCATTGCAAAACTTCCATAATCCCTTCCCGAACCAAACATGAATCTTTCGATTCATTTGGCTCTCACGCTCCATTTTTTTTTCAATTACTTTTTTGGGTTTTGGAAATTCCTATATCTTTTTTGACTAAAATGAGCCTATCCTCTCTTCTCTATTCATAATTATTCATAATTCATATTCCAATTCCAAAATAAAAATATCGAAACTAATCAGTAATCCAAGACCAGAATATTCGGAGGACTCTTCTGACCAAACAAGTAATTGTCAGTAAAGTTGTTTCTTTTTTTTTTCAAATCCAAATCCAAAGAATTTCCTTTAATGCATAGGTTATCGACTCAGCATTAGAAAAGAATGGGTGAAATACCCATTTTTCGAAAAAAAAAAGGTTCAAATCCTTTTTTCGACATGAGTGTTCTATACCGAAAAAAAATTTCCAACTATTCATTTTTTTTATTTTTATTTTTGTATTAACATATATTAAGATAGTAGTAGAAAGAGTACCTTGCTGCGTCTAGACTTCAAACAGTTTAGCTTTAACCATGTTAATGGTCCTACGTTATTGGTTAATAGAGAATCAAAGTCTATTTACCCATGAATCACGAACTGCTATGGTTCTTAAAGATGATTTCTTAATTTATTCAGAAGTAATTCGCAGGATCATGCACCTTATCTTTCCTAGTTAAAACGAAACAAAGCGCAACTGGTTCAATCCAGCCTATTCTTGAAATAAACAACTCACACACACCCCCTTTCCAAAAAAAATCAATACACCAAGGACTACACTTAGATTTATTGGATTTGTTGCTAAAATATCGGTATTAAAACCGAAACTCCCGGCGGATGGCAAGTGACCCAAAGAAACGAAAGAATCGGTTACATTTTTCATATAATCTCCCCTTTTCTTATAGACTATAGACAGACTAATTATCTATTTTTTATCTTATCTATTTTTTTTTTTTCAATTTTCAATTGGAAATCTCTAATAAATATTGTTCTTATTATTATTAAAATTCAGTTTAGAATTCGGTACCTGGTCTCGTACCAATTGCAAAACAAAATAATATATCCTGTTGCAAGATTTCCTAAAAAAAGGGGGGGACTAAGAAGAGGGAAGGAAGAAAGCGAGTTAGTATAGTAATTCCTCATCCTCAAATCAGTCCTTCCCGTGGGTTATTGGCCCAATAAAAATAAAAAAGTAATTGTAGGAATGAAATCTTGATATAATTCGAAAAAAAAAAGCAGCAAGTCAAAAGTAATAATAATAAAAAAATACGTATTTTTTTTTTATTATTATTTTTTTAGGATTAAACAAAAGGATTCGCAAATAAAAGTGCTAATGCTACAACTAGTCCATAAATTGTTAAAGCTTCCATAAACGCCAGACTAAGCAATAAAGTACCTCGTATTTTTCCCTCCGCCTCGGGTTGTCTTGCGATACCTTCTACAGCTTGGCCCGCGGCAGTACCTTGACCAACCCCAGGTCCAATAGAAGCAAGACCGACGGCCAACCCAGCAGCAATAACGGAAGCGGCAGAAATCAATGGATTCATGATAAGTTCCTCGCACCAAAATAAAATAAAGAAATGGTTAATGATACAATCAACCAATAAATTATGACTTAATTTTTCATTCCATCAATTAGATATATTAATATATACCTAGTAAATACTTACTATTCCATATACACGTCCTTCTTCCATAACGTAAACCAACTATTCGTATCTTAACTATTCGTATCTTATATTCAATCGGATTCTAAAATCATTTTTTCAAACATTCACAAAAAGAAAGTTGGCTTATAGCCATTATCATTATATATATTACATACACCTACTTTCTCTTTCTTTGATTCCACTAATCCATTTTTTCTGAATCTCATTTTTTGTAAATTCTTCTATTCCTTATCATTATGCCACATGGATACAATCAATTTAAATGGACGAATTCTTTAGTCTGAATCATTGCATAGAAATAGGAGTCTTTGGTTGACTAAGTTCATGTAATTTATTATTTATTAATTTATTAATTTCATTTTGGTTAATCGTTGAATTGAATAAAACCGACTTAAATTTACATGGAAATCACTCTATAGAACCTCTTTTTTTTTTTAATATAATATTAATCACATTTTAATATTTTAATATAAATTTTAATATAATATTAATCACACGTTGTAAACAAATAAAGAATTCTTATTCTTATTCAGATTATGACTCGAAATTGAACGAACAAAATAATAAAGACAATAGAAAGAGAATATTCATTGGAAGAAGGTATAAATGATCCAAACGAATTCTAGGAAAAAGATCTTTTAGATCTCTTTCTTTTATTTTTACAATTCCCTAATATCGTAATCTTTTTTTACTATTCCTTTAGATCGTATAGACCTTTTTGTCTATTTATGTGTATTCTATTTATGTGTATATTTATGTTCACTAATATGTTCACTAAATATAAGTATAAGTAGATTATCTTGAACAAGGCATACATTGCCTTAGACTAAACTAAAAAAGAATATTTCGAAAATTAGTCAATGATGCCCCTCCATGGATTCGCCTATATAAGCCGCAGCTAAAGTTGCAAAAATAAGAGCTTGAATGCCACTTGTAAATAATCCAAGGAACATGACAGGTATAGGAACCACTGAAGGTACTAAAGAAACAAGAACAACAACTACTAATTCATCCGCTAATATATTTCCGAAAAGTCGAAAGCTAAGTGATAAAGGTTTTGTGAAATCTTCTAAAATGTTAATGGGTAAAAGGATTGGAGTTGGTTGAATGTATTTACTGAAATAACCTAATCCTTTTTTGCTAAGGCCCGCATAAAAATATGCTATTGACGTAAGTAAAGCTAAAGCAACGGTCGTATTTATATCATTCGTAGGTGCGGCTAACTCCCCATGAGGTAACTGTATGATCTTCCAAGGTAAAAGTGCCCCCGCCCAATTAGAAACAAAAATAAATAGAAACATAGTTCCAATAAAAGGGACCCATGGGCCATATTCCTCTCCAATCTGAGTTTTGCTCACATCTCGAATGAATTCAAGGACATATTCGAAGAAATTCTGACCGCCAGTCGGAATGGTTTGTGGATTCCGAACAGCTATAACGGCTGAACCTAATAAGATAGCAATTACAATCCAAGAAGTAATAAGTACTTGGGCATGGACCTGGAAACCTCCTATTTTCCAATAGAAATGCTGGCCTACTTCCACACCGGATATATCATATAACCCCTTTAGTGTGTTGATGGAACATGATAGAACATTCATATTGCCCTCTGAAAGAAAGAAAACTTTAAAAGGAATTATTTTGATTCAACCATCTTTTTTTTTTTCGACTTGCCCACTTAAATTGTATATTTTAGATACCAACAACAAATCACATAATATAATATACGTATATCCAGTTCTTTTTATTTCTTTTGTATGATTCAAGAATAGTAAGGGATTCCATAAATCTATGGAGTTCACGAAATAGAAATAATTTATTTATCTTATTATTAAATAATTTTATTAAATAATTTATTTATCTTATTATTAATTTTATTAATTATCTTATTCTATCTTATTATTAATCAGGGATTTCGTATATAGCTAGAACGACCCTCACAAATTGCAAATACTAATTTATTAAGAATTAATCGGATTGAAGCTATAGCGTCATCATTCGCTGGAATCGAAATATCTGCGAGATCCGGGTCACAGTTTGTATCAATTAAACAAATCGTTGGAATTCCCAAAGTGATACATTCCCGAAGAGCCGTATATTCTTCTTGCTGATCAACGATTATTACAATATCGGGTAACCCCGTCATATATTTAATCCCGCTCAAATATGTTTGTAAGCGGGCTAACTGTCTCTTCACTCGAGCCGCATCTCCTTTCGGAAGACGGTTGAGTCTACCTGTCTTTTGTTCCATTCTCAAATCCCTGAACTGTTGAAGTCTAGTTTCTGTAGTGGACCAATTCGTTAAAATACCGCCGAGCCATTTTTTATTAACATAATGACACCGAGCCCTTATTGCAGCCCGCGCTACTGAATCCGCTGCTTTATTTTTTGTACCAACAATTAAGAATTGTTTTCTCCTACTTGCTGCATCAAAAACTAAATCACAAGCTTCTGATAAAAAACGAGCAGTTCTAGTAAGATTTAGAATATGAATACCTTTACGCTTTGCAGAGATATAAGGTGCCATTCTCGGATTCCATTTTCTAATACCATGACCAAAATGAACTCCTGCTTTCATCATCTCTTCAAAATTAATGTTCCAATATCTTCTTATCATTTTTCCCCACGCTTCCTCTCTCTCTTTTTTCAAAGAAAAAAGAGAGACGGGGTACCCTAAAATAAAATAAATAATTGTTCCGACGGAACCTTCTCTTTTCCCGGAGATTGGACGTTGATATACGACCCAAGCAATTAATTTCTTTCTATTCCTTCCTTTCTTTATTACTAGTAACAAATCACATAACAAATCGCATGTAAAAATCCAAAAATGAAAAAAGGATGAATCTGCTCTTAGGAATCATTTAATCCTATAAATGATTGTTCTGATGTATCATAGAAATTTTTTGAAATGCAAGAATCAAATAACTCTCTGTGGTGGAATAAAATATCTCTATCTCTAAATTCCCCCTCGAATAAATTTTTCTTTTTGTTTTTCAAAGGAATGTTCTTACGTTGCCTTGAGCCTTGCACTAATCCTTTGAATCCGGTACCAACGGGTATCATACCGCCTAGAACAACGTTTTCTTTCAGGCCTTTCAACCAATCGATACGACCGCGGAGAGCAGCTTTTGCTAAAACGCGAGCAGTTTCTTGAAAACTCGCCTCGGATATGAAACTTTGAGTATTCAGAGATGCTCTCGTTATTCCCAATAATATGGCTCGGTAACAGATGGCTTCTTCCAAAGCGCGTCCCGTTCGTTCCGCTCGCAACAATACAATTAATTCTCCGGGTGAAAAAACATTAGACATTCCGTCTTCTGAAACCAATACTTTTGATGTTATTTGACGTACAATAATTTCTATATGCCTATTATGGATCTGCACCCCTTGGGATCGATAAACCTTTTGAATCTTATTAACCAAAGAGATACGACTTTGCACTATAGTTAGCTCAGCACCAATCAAGAATCCCCAAGGAATTCCAAGAATTCTTGTTATACACTCGTTCCAATCCTCAACTCTCTTTTCTAGGTTTATCGATATTGAATCAATTGAACGAACTTCTAACACTTGTTCCACTTTTGGAAGACCCTGTGTTATATCACCCGATCTCGATTTTTCATATACAAATGTAACTAATGTATCCCCTTCGTAAAGGATTTCTCCATAATGGCCATGAACGGTTGCTCCCGGAGTGGCCAAATAAGGCTTAGCCGATCTTATTACTACAGAGTCAATGTGAACAATTATAACTTGACCCGATTTTAATTTTAGATGGGGTCCGTTTTTTGTCATACATACATTTTCACAAATAAACTGTCCCAGGCTAATTATTGTGAATCTTTCTTCACAATAATTATGATGATAATCATGATGGAGAAAATACCAATTCAAATTGAATGGATTCAAAGCGCTGTTACTGCATGGATCGGGATTAACAATTCTCCCGTTTTCATCCATTAAATAATATTTAAGTACTTGAAAAGTCTGTTTTAAATTGTCAAGTTTCAAATATTTAGTTACTGAGATCGGATTATGAGTTATTAAATTTAAATGGTAAAATAAATAAAAATTCGCAATTTGAAGGGCTGT
>CATIWR010663078.1:0-10000 GCA_949677035.1 Omphalea diandra | reverse complement strand
TATACTCATAATTGTTGTTATAATTGAAATTGCGAAGAATTTTTTTTATTAAAAAAATCAATATTGATTGATTACATATCAATTTTGATTTTCTTATATCATTAGGATTAGGGAAATACCATTTTAGATTCAAAAGATTCAAATCCAAGAATCGTTCATGAATTCACAGTCAATAGTTAATGGTTCCAATTTGTCCTTAATTTTGGCTTTTGTGACTGAAAATTCACTTTTCATTTCAATAGACAATACAATAGGAAGGAGAAAGAATTTCGATAGTGTGTGTTTTGAGATACTATACAAAAAAGATAGATCCAAAAAGGAAGGATTTATTTTTAGGAAAGGGATTAATAAAAACGGGATTCAAGATGCAAGTACAAAAAAAAAAGAACCCCGTTTTGGGGGGGAAGGGGGGGTATTTTCGTTTCTTTTTTGTCGCCTTGGCGGCATGGCCGAGTGGTAAGGCGGGGGACTGCAAATCCTTTTTCCCCAGTTCAAATCCGGGTGTCGCCTGATCAACAAAACAAAAGGCGCAAAATACCTTATTCCCTTTTGCTGATAAAACTTGTCGAATTTGCCCCCAACAGAAGCACGCGGAGGAAAAGACATCTTGATACTTCCTTGATTCTAAACACCCGAAAATTCTGTTCTCTTTCTCTAAAGTGCTGTAAATTGTTGCATTTAGGATTCAAGGAAAGTTTATAGTCGTGAAAGGGAACCGGTAAATCTTGATAGAATAGTTCTTCCACTATTAATGCAGTGTCTACTGACTGAGTCTTAAATTAGATTGGATAGCGGGGTAGGGAATCTAATTAGTAGTTGTTGAAAGGGTAAAAGATTTTTTGTATACAAACTCATGAGAATTCCTGAGTACTCAGGAATTGAATTGAATCAATCGAATAGTGGTTAAATGGATAATTGGCTTTTACTTATACATATCTATGTTTTATTTTTACTTTTTTTTTTTGACTTAATGAAGAGCAACAAACGAAAACAAAACTCTTTTTTCTTACATTTTCGTAACATTTTCTTGATACTTCTACTTCCAAGGGCGTTGCTGCCTATTTTGTTTGTACTAAAAGTTTTTCGATTCTACTAGCAATCATATAAAAACTTCTTAGAATTAATTGGATTTTTTGGATTGTTTCATCAATATATTGAACAGAATCTTTTTTTTTGACTCTGTACCAGCGATTCTACTATTATTAGTATTAGTGAACTGAACAATAATGGAAAAATTCCTTCATATTCATAGAGAGAGGACATAATTCACATGGATATAGTAAGTCTCGCTTGGGCTGCTTTAATGGTAGTCTTTACATTTTCCCTTTCACTCGTAGTATGGGGAAGAAGTGGACTCTAGGGGTACTAACTAATTGAGTTGAGAAATCAAACTGTATCAATTGTTTTATAGCTCGTTCTGCAAAGATTTTTTAATTTAACTGTTTAAATTGAATTGAAATGGAATTCAATTCAATTATTTAATTCAATTTCGAAATTCTTACAAAGTTCGAAATTGAATTAAAAATATCTTCATTTCAAAATTATATTGGATTCGAGTGAAGTAATGTATTCTATGAATAAAATAATATATGAATAATACCTTTTTAATCATAATCAAACAAATATTTCAATGATTCTCGTGTTCATATTTCGAAAGTAAAAGGACTACAAATGATAGGAATTTTATTCCAACCAAAATTTTCCTAAATTATCTATTTCGATAAACTGGTTCTTACCAGAGTTATATATGAACAATGAGGAAGAACCGAACCCCCCCTTTTTTTATTTGTTTTTGTTTGCTTCTTTCAGAGAAAAGAAATTATTAATAAATAGTGATTAAACTACGTGAATTTTCTATAGGAAATAAGATAGACCTAGTGGTTCTCCAACGAGATACTACGTATACTAAGATATTTTCTTGCCTAGTGCTTAGTTTAGTATTTGTTATTTTTTTTTTTTTTTTTTTTTTAGTATTTTAGAAATTTGATTTATGCTATACCTTATTGACTTGACTCATTTCATATCATGATTCAAAGGTTAAAAATCGTCAGGATTTACTAATCCTTTTCTTTTAGTTAAAATCTAAAAAGTTTTTATAGAACTCCTTTCCTTGGATGATCTGTCAACTGCTCAATCAATTACTTCTTCGAAATGCTAAAAAAAGATTTATTGATTTTATATATGTCCAGATTTTTTCCTTTTCATTGATTTTATTCTTTCGGTAGATGCTGGGATTCATATTAAAAATAATCAGAAAAGAAATAGAAATATAGGAATCAGAATCGTAAAAGTAAGAGTAAGAGTTGTCTTTCGACTATTCAGATTAATTGGAATCAACACAAATCAAATAGATGAAGAAATAGAATTGGGACGTTATGTACATTACATATAGATATAGATAATTGATATCTAAATATATGAATATGAGATGATATTATAGATTAATCTATATCTATATTAAGCCTATATCTTTATACAGTACAACTTTATACAATACACTAGAGTAACTTTTATGAGATCCGATAGTATGATAAATAGAAATATATTTCTATCTATCATACTATCGGATCTCATAAAATACTGCTAATTCTAGTCCATTCGTTTCATCTAAGACGTAAAATAGGAATCCTTTTCATTTTTTTTCTTCAATCATTGATAAGAACTAAGAAGTCAAGTTTCATTCAAATTAATCACCTTGACTAACAGTTTTTACATATATTATAAGTAAAAAAGCAGTAGGAACTAGAATGAACAGTGCAGTAGCAATAAATGCAAGAATATTTACTTCCATAATTTCATCGTTTCGCTTTTCTTTACTTCACAATAACTCGGGATTTAATCCCATAGAGATAATAAATCTTTCGCCTCTAAATTAAATGGGATGAATTCCATCTCGATGATATCGAATCTGATCAATATCATGAATAACAATATCTGAGCTATCAAATCAATTCATCGTCGAGAATTGAATAGTATAACATAGAAAGATCGTTTATCCATACCGAATTCGGATTCTTGATTCAATGGATAATTTCTTTACTTTATTTTTATTTATCATAATCATATTCTTTCTTTTCTATAAAATTAAAAATTATCGCCTTCTTTATATTGTATATTGTACAATCATCTGACGAAGTATCATAGAGGTGGGATCCTTATTTTTATTTTATTAAAACCCCCTTCCTTAGTAATGGTAATGGAATGCATAGAATATATTATATTAAAACTTCAGTACGCAATTTGAATGAGATAGATTGTTTCAAATTCAAATTTGGAATTGAGATTACACAAAATCGGAGCAAAGAAAAAAAAAAGAAAAAAAAAAAAGAGACTTTTCAGTTTTCAGATTAAAAGGATTCTATCAAAGCAATTAAATTCATTTTGTATCGTACAAATAAAAATTCTATTTGTGTATGTGCTACCGGAAAAGATATGGTACTCGATTCGATTTCATTATATAGATATAAGCAGGAGTAATCGAAAAATCCAAACTCAGTATAGTATCTTTTGAAATCTTGAATATGACGCTACCAATAATTGTACTAATTCACATATGTCTCTATCAAGTTGAAAAAATGCAAATTCCCATTTGTTCTCCTTTCGCAGAAAAGGGAGAGATGAATTGATGTATTTTTTTATTAGTATTAGATTATTGGCGTCGGGACTGACGGGGCTCGAACCCGCAGCTTCCGCCTTGACAGGGCGGCGCTCTAACCAATTGAACTACAATCCCGGGAAAATGCAATAAAGTGTCCAGCATACATATTCTTATGATTTCATTCAAACCCTTTCTATTTACTATTTAGATTTTAGATTGGAATCGTCGCGTTGTAACAGAAAGGGGAGTGGTATATTGATATCTACATCCACATGGATACCCACTTTAGTGATATGAGAAGGGGGCCAGGGATTACTAATCATCTTTTCGTTATTTCAAATCAAAGTTGATTGATAATAAAAAAATCTTTCAATGAAAAATCTTTTTTTTCTTTACATTACCCTTTTTCTTAGACTTTACTTTATACTTACAAATCCTGATCTGAATCTAGATCATTAGCAAGATCAGAATTTGTGAGAAAAAAAAAAAGAAAGCAAATCAAACTCAAATAAAGTAAAGAACACCTAGGGATATATCAGAAGTTTTTACTTTTTTCTGTATCTGGCATTTCGAGAGAACAAAGGGCTTATATCATTTCATAGCGGATCAGTGAATTAAATTATTGGGCCGAGCTGGATTTGAACCAGCGTAGACATATTGCCAACGAATTTACAGTCCGTCCCCATTAACCGCTCGGGCATCGACCCAGGAAGAATCAATTCCAGACTTATTAATAATCCATTATCAACTTCCTTTCGTAATACCCTACCCCCAGGGGAAGTCGAATCCCCGCTGCCTCCTTGAAAGAGAGATGTCCTGAACCACTAGACGATGGGGGCGCATTTGCCCAACCGCCAGCATATTATGCTCATAGTATGAACAGTTTTTTGAAATTGTCAATATAACGAAATGGTATGACTAGATTCGAAGAATCTTTCCGTCTTTCACGATTCTATAGAATTTTTTGATTCTTATATTCATGAAACATTCATTTTCATTGCCATTTCATTTATAATCATTATATTATAACTAATATTTATAATTATAATAATTATAATTAATAAAAAAATATTTTAATAAAAATTTTAAATTTTAATAAAATAATATTCTAATTAATAATTAAATTTATAATTAAATAATATTAGAATTAATTAATAAATAATAAAAAGAATTCAAAAATTCTAATTAAAAAAAATAATATTATAATTATTAAATAATATTATAATTAATTATTATAATTAATAATAAATAATATAAAATATAAATATTATAAATATTATTAATAATAAATAAAAATATATAAATATTATTAATAATAAATATAAATATTATTAATAATAAATAATATAAAATATAAATATTATAAATAAATATTATAAATATATAAATATTATTATAAATATATAAATATAAATTATAAATATAAAATAGAAAATATAAAATTATAAATATAAAATAGAAATATAATAATATTAATAATATATAAATAGAATAAAATATTAATAATATATAAATAGAATAAATATAAAATAATATAAATAATAATAATATAAAATTTAAATAAAATAATAATAATATAAAATTAATAATAAATAAAAATATAAAATTAAATATAAATAAAAATATAAAATTAAATAAAAATGAAATAATAATAATATAAAATAATATTAATATAAATAATTAATATAAATAAAATAATATTAATATAATAATATTAATATAAATTAAATAGAAAAATAGAAATTAAATAGAAATAATATGAATAAAAAAAAAAATATTAATAATATTTAATATTAAATAAAATATTAATAATATTTAATATTTGAAAAATATTAAAAAAAGAAAAATATTAATATAAATAAAAAATAAAAATAATTAAATATATAATATAAATATTATATTATAATCATATAATTATTATAATATAAATATATAAATAATATAAATATATAAATTAATATAAATATATAAATATTATAATATAAAAATATAAATATATAAAAAAAAAGAATTAAATATATTATAAAATAATTAAATATATTTAAATATATAAATATAAATATATTTAAATATAAATATATAATATAAATATATTATAATATAAAAATATATTATAATATAAATTAAATTTGTAATATAAATATATAAAATATAAATATATAATATATTCAGAATATATATAAAATATATAATATATAATTATAATAATATATAATTATAATATATAAATATATATATTTTATATATATATATATATAAAATTATATATATATATATATAAAATATAAAATAAATATAAAAAATAAATATAAATTATAAATATAAAATATTAATATATATATATATAAATATTAATATATATATATATAAATATATAAAATATTATATTATTATAATTATAATATATATAAAATATTAAAATATTCTAATTATATATAAAATATAAATTATTATATATAAAATTATAAAATATAAATTTAATATTATTAAAATAATATTCAAATAATAATAATAATTAAAATAATATTATTTATTATTATTATATTTATTATATATATTTATTATATTAAAATTAAAATAATTTTAAAATAATTTTATTATATTAAAATATATTAAAATAATATTCAAATTTATATTCAAAAATTTATATTAAATATTAAAAAAATTTATATTCAAAAATTTATATTAAATATTAAAATAATATTCAAATTGAATAATATTCAATATTAAAATAATATTAAATAAAATAATATTCAAATTTGAATATTCAAATAATAATTAAAATAATATTATTTATTATTATTATAATATTTTTATATTTTTATTATTTATTATTATTATAATATTCAAATTTATATTCAAAAATTTATATTAAAATAATATTCAAATTGAATATTAATATAAATTAATATAAAATTAATAGAATTAATATATTATATAATTAATATATTATATAATATTATATAAAAAATATATTAGAATTATATATTCTATATATATTATATAATATTATATAAAAAATATATTAGAATTAATTATATATTCTATATATATTATATTATAATTATATAATTATAATATTTTATATAATTATAATATTATAAATTATAATATTATAATTATATATATATTTATATATATATATATATATATTAATAATTTTATATATATATTAATAATATATAATAAATAATATATATTATAATAAATAATATATATTAAAATAATATATATTAATTTAATAATATATTAATATAAATTTAATAATATATTAATATAAATAATAAATTGTAATATAATATATATTAATATAAATTATAATATAAATTATAATATAATAAATTATAATTATAATATAATAAATTAATATAATAAATTATAATTAGAATATAAATAATAATAATATAATAAAAAAATAAAAAATAATAATATAAAAATAATATAATAATATAAAATAATAATATAAAAATAATAATATAATAAAATATAATATATTAAAAAATATTAAAAAAAATATAATAATATAAAATATATTAAAATAATATAATAAATAATATAATAATAATAATAAAATAAATATAATAATAAAATAAAAAAATAAAAAAATAAAATAAATAAAATAATAATAAATAAAATAATAATCTAATTAATAATCTAATAAAATAGAATATAATATAATAAAAATATAATAGAATATAAAAATATAATATATAATAAATAAGAAATATATAATATAATAATAAATATATAATATAATAATAAATATATAATATAATAATAAAAATATAATATAATATAAAAATATAATATATAATAAATATATAATATAATAATAAATATATAATATAATAATAAAAATATAAATAATAGAATTCTATTTATAAATTATATTTCTATTTTTATATTTTATATATAATAAATTCTTTATATATACTAAATAAAATTATATAATATATAATAAATTATTTATATATTTTATATATAATAATATTTTATATATAATAAATAAAATTAAAATTATATTATATATATATATTATATATATATAATATATATATAAATATAATATATATATAAATATATATAAATTATATATAAAATTATAATTATTATAAAATTATAATTATAAAAATTACAATTACAATAAATACAATTACAATAAAATAGAATAGAATATATATAAAATATAAAAATAGAAATTATATAAAATTATATAAAATATATTATTATAAAATATAAAATATATTATTATAATATATAGTATATATTATAATAATATATTAATATATTATATTATTATATAGATATAGTAATATATTATATTAATATATTATATAGATATAGTAGATATTATATAGAATTATAGAAATTCTATTATATATAGAATATATATATAATATATATATAGAATATATATTCTATATATAATTCTATATATATCTATATCTATATATATATAATAAATAATAATAAATAAAAATATATAAATAAATATATAAATAATAAAATAATAATATATAATATAATATATAATAATATAATATATAATAATATAATATTATAATAATATAATATAATAATATATAGAATAAAATAATATAATATAATTATAATATAGAATAAAATAATATAATATATAGTATATAGAATAAATAAAAATATATAAAAATATATAAATAATAAAAAAAAATTAATAAATTAATAATATAAATAAAATAAATAATAATAATAATATAAATAATAATAATATAAAAAATATATATATAAATAATATAAAAAATATATATATAATAAAATAGAATAAATATATATATAATAAAATAGAATAAATAATATAAATATAATTAAATAAATAAATAAATATAATTAAATATAGAATTATAATTTAAATATAATTAAATAAATAAATAAATATAATTAAATATAGATAATTAAATATAGAATTATAATTAATAATAATTATAATTAAATAATAGATTAAATAATAGAAATTAATAAAATAATAATAAATAATATTAATATAAATTAATAATAAATAATATTAATATAAATTAATAATAATAATTAAATTAATAATAATAATAGAATTATTAATTTAATAATAATTTAAATAATATAAAGAATTATTAATAATATAATATAAATTATTAATAATATAATATAAATAAATAATTTAATTAATATTTAATAGAATTAATATATAATATTAATATATAATATATTAATATAAATATATAATATATTAATATAAATAAATAATAGAAATATATAAGAAATACATAAATAAATAATTTAATTATTAATTTTAATTATTAATAATAATTTTAATTATTAATAACATAATATAATTAATATATAACATAATATATATAATTAATATATAAATAATATATATAATTAATATATAATATAAATAATATAAAATTATATAAATTATATAATATATAAAATTATATAATATATAAATAATAAAATAATATAAAATTTAATATAATATTAATATAAATTAATATTAATATAATTAATATAAATAGAATAATAATATTTAATAGAATATATTAATATAAATAGAATATAATTCTAATTTCATAATTAATATATATAATTAGAATTATAATTAATAATTATAAATAATTATAATTAATATATATTCTGAATTAAATTTCTAATTAAATTATTTAAATTATATTATAATTAATTAAAATTATATTATAATTAATTAATAATTAATAATAAATAATAATATTAATTATAATTATATTAAAATAATAATATTAATTATATTAATATTATATTAATTAATAATAAATAATAATAATTAATAAATAATAAATATATTAATATGTAAATATAATATGTAAATAAAATAGAATATAAATAATTATATTATAATTAATAATATTATTTTTTTTATAATTTATTTTTTTTATAATTTATAATATTATATAATAATAATATATTAATATATATATTAATATTATTAAATATTATTATTATTTTATTAATAATTATTAATATAATAATATTAATATAATAATATTAATATATAATATATAATATAAATTATATAAAATTATATAAAATTATATAATAATATTAATAATATAATATAATAATATTTTATATAATATAATAATATAATATAATAATAATAATAATATTTTATTAATAATATATTAATATAATAATATTAATATAAATTATATAATAATATTAATATAAATTAATATTAATTAATATTAATATAATATAAATAATATTTAATAATATAAATAATATAAATAGAATTAGATAATTAAATATATAATAAATATAAAATATATAATAAATTAATAAATAGAATTAGATATAATATATAATAAATATATAATAAATAGAATTAGAAATAGAATTCGATAATAT
>CATIWR010663072.1:0-23828 GCA_949677035.1 Omphalea diandra | reverse complement strand
TTTTCTCACCCCTAATTTTAAGTATTACAAAAGTGAATAATCTATACTTGGATAAACTTAATTTAAAATACTTCTATAAATTATTAAAAATGGATAATGATAATAATGATATAAGAATAACAAAAAAAATGTTATTACATTTATAAGATAAAAAAAATCACAAAAAAAAGATAGAAGAAACCTAAAAAAAAAAAAAAAAGAAACTAATGTATGCATGGAATAATATTGATTTATGATATTAATATGAAATAAAAATAAATATAATTACGAAATTATTATTTCATGAAAAGAGCAAAATAATTAATATGCCATTTAACGTTGCTTGGCGGCTTGTAATTGTACATATATATTCGTCATATTGTATGAAAAGAAAAATTGAATGAACAATTACTATAGATGTAATATAAGAAAAAAAGAAATAAACGGATCAGTTAAAATCTAATTGGATATATATAAAAGTTATAGCTCAATATTATCTATATAAACATATACTATTTCAAATTCCTATATATAAAATATTAGAATGATAAAACAAATAAGAAGAAAAAGATAGAATTGACTTCAAATTCACTGCTAAATTATCAAATTGTCAAATAGTTAAAAGTTATAAATATATTGTCAAATCAAATTACAAGACATAAAATTCTCATATCCATTTTTTTATATATAATAAATCATTTTACACAGTGGAGGAAAGCAAATTTAATGAAAAATTAAGAGATTCCCATAATTTATAAAAATGAACAAGTGTATATAACAATGAATGAGAGGCCATAAGAATTAACTTATAAAAATAAAAAAAAAATAATTACATGTTTAATTTATAGATCTAAATAATTAGAAAGCATAAAGGCAAAAAATAACTAAATTATACTTAAGCAATATCGTGTGTTAAAGGACTGTACATTAGCTTTTTTAAGCGTAATATATACTAGACTTCTATGAATTATAGGACTATAAAATTAAAATACCGTAATATTATTAACATATACGTGTTAATCTATATTATAGTCATAGTTCATTTGAACTTGTTTGGTCTTTTTTTTTTTTTTTTGAAAATATCTTATTTAGAAATTCTAAAATGGAGATTAATTGTATTTTTTTTATTATTTCAATAACATATATAACTTGTAGAGCAAGAAATAAGATTTGATGACCTTAAATATAATTCTATGTATAAAACTAATTTGTTTTTTTAGATGCGTAACAAAGAGAGATAGGAAAATTAAAAGAAAAAAACAAAAAGTTTAGTTCTTTATTTGAATTATAATTTCAATATGTTTTAATTAAATCAAATATATCAAAATAATTATTTTTATACCTAATTTGACCTTCAAATTAAAGATATTTAATTAATTCAAAAATCTTTAGATAAGTTATTAAATCATTAATTAGTGCTTAAAAAATTAGCGAAATGTGAAATGGATAAACCGGTTTATTTATTATTCAAAAATCTTTAGACAAATTATTAAATAGTTAATTAGTGTTTAAAAAATAATCTTTTCGAAATGGATAAACTGGTTTATTCATTTAGCCCAAGGGTTAAATACTTTAGCCCACTAAGTTTTTCCTTATCATACCATTTAGTCCTTAATTTTTATATATTATACTAAAACGTCTTCATAATTGAATTCCATTGCATTAAAGAGATCCTTCCATCCAATTTTAATAGAATATTCCGTTAATCAGAAAGAAATCAAAATTTTAAAATATTTTTTAAATTTCTAAATTACCCTTTTATCTCTATTTCAGTTTCAAGAACATATATCCTCTTATAACTTTTTTTTTTTTTTTTCTCTTCCTCATTGCTTTACATCTGAAATTTCATTCTGGAATATTAGGTCAATATCCCAAATCACCAAAAACCAACCTTAAATTTTCCTCATCTGCAACCTTTCTCTCCATCGACTCCACCTTCCCCTTTCGCTTATGGTTATTCATGTCCTGGCTCACCGAGTTCGTCTACCTTCAAATTCATGCAGGAAACTGACTTGTTCTGCTCCTCTCCTTCGACCCTACAACTGATCTGTGTAGTCGACATTTTTGTTTTTACTGTTTTCTCCATGTTTCCGATTTTTTTTTATGTATTTTGTTGTTGTCTTCTACGTCATATGCTACCACATGGCTTCTTGAATTAGATGGGTTGGCAGAAGTTGATCCGCAGGGCAACGTTGGGCGAATTCCCGAAGGCGAAATAGTTGATGCTTTGCACCTGGATTCCTGCCTTTTTTCTCATCGGTCTAATTTGGTTTTCCCGATGAGGATGGTTATCTTGCTGAGTAAAAGATTGAGAGTTGCTTTGACCATGGGAGGGATAGGAGTGACAGGTGTGGGTCACAAGACTCCGTGCATAAAGACATTGTTGATCTTTTGCCATCGAATCCCTTTAAAATGGATATAAGCACTACGTTTACTGCAATTATGGATTTGCTCGAAGATTTGGAGGTGGACTATGGTGATTGTAGTAGGGGTCAAGGCTCCCCATGTGATGGGAATTATCAATTGTTTGCTGGATTGAATTTTTTTGAGAAGACGAAATTGCAGGTCCATCACGGCCTCCCTCCTTCACTTGCTAATGGGTTTGGCCAATTTCGCTACTAATTGTTTCGTTAATTTGGGTGATAAGAATGACTTTGAGCACCCATTATTTTGAGAAGATGAGGCTTGAAAAAAAGAACCACAACTAGATCCTCCTTTTTGAAAGAGACAAAGATTGGAAAGAATCTTCGAATCAGAATTTGGTTTTTAATCTGAATTTTTGTTCTGGATTTGGTTCGATAATGTAGGCTGCGTTTTTTTGTTTTAGATTTTTACTTTTGAATCTGAATTTTTGTTTATGAATGGATTGAGTTATGGGTTTGATTAATAAGATTTGGTAAAAATTGAAAATTAATACATAATTAAGAGAATTATAGTCATTTAACTGAATTTAACAGAAAATTTATTATAATGATAATAAAGTTAATTGAATCAAAATATAAGAACGTTTTAGTATAATATATAAAAATAAAAAGCTAAATAGTTTCATATAGAAAAATTTAGAGAGTCAGAGCATTTAACCTGAATCTAACTATCAAAGTTAAGTTAACCATGTATCTCATATTTCGACTATAAAATTTATACAGTAACTATAACTAGCATTAGAGATAATGAATAAATCATAAAAAATTTTGAGCTCAAATTTTTTTAAATTTAAATAATTTCAAGTTTAATTATCATCCTTCTTCTCAAACAAAAAATTTAATAATCATCTTTCTTCTCAAAAAAAAAGTTTAATTATCATCCTTTCCCAAGAATTTGAGTCGTACTTAAAAATGTAGGTTGATTTAAGTTGCCGATCAAATTAAAATGCATAAATGATTTTTTTATCATTTTTTGAATCATTTATAATTTAAATTTTTAATAAAAAAATATTACATTTTATAATTTTAAATATTTTAATATTTAAATCAGTTTAAGTTATAGCCACTCATATTGAATAGATCAATAATTTCAATCAGACATAATTTTCAACTTTTCAAATTGTTTTTGAATTCAAATCAATTTGAACTTTCTTAATTTTGGATTGAGTTACATTAATTTTTTTTTAAGCAAGCAAATTGTTATTTATTAATTACTTCCTATTTAGATCAAAGCCTGGAAATGATTTTGTCTCTGGTATTTCATTTTTTACCACAAAATATTATTATCACTAAATATAATCTAGTAACAATAATATATTATCACTATAGCCTTGTTTGAAAACTCAGATTTAAAAGAATTTAATAAAAAAATCTATTTTAATATTTCTCTCATTTAGAAAGTTTATATTTAAAAGAATTTAATTTTTTTTATATAAGATTTTGAGATAATTCATTCTAATTTAATTAAAAAAGTAAATTAGAGCTATTAAAGCTGCTACCAGTTCCAAACAGACCTTGGGAAAATATATTGTATCCTCAGACTTCATTATAAGTCTATCATAAGTGGGGGAGTTTGATACAATTTTAATGGTCATTAATAGATTTTCCAAGTGTGGAACCTTCATCTCTATAAAAAAGTATTACAATATGGAAGGCACAGCTCGAGCATTCTTCATATAAGTGGTGAAGTATTAAGGTGTTGTGAAGAGTCTTATGAGCAACAGAGATGCTCGCTTTATAGGGCCATTCTAGTAAGAAATCTTTCATCTTTTGGATTCTAGATTGAATATGTCAACCAGTTATCATCCTCAGATGGATCGACAAAAAAAGAAAGATTGAATAGTTTATTATTAGAATATTTATACCACTTAATGAATTATAGCTAGAAAAATTAGGCTTCCTTATTGGACGTTGGACAATTCTGTATTAACTCACAAAGAAGCATTGTTACTAACACAAGTCATTTTGAGATTATCATAGGTCAAAAACTATTTTTACCTTGTATAGTTGTAGTCCTTGTATTTGGAAGAACACTAAGGTAGGGAATTTTACAAATGAATAGAGGCAAAAAACCAATATCGCCAGAGCATACTTGGATAAAGTTGCAAAACTTATAAAAATTAATAATAATAATAAGTGGACCAAGATCGCCAACCCCTATAGCTTTGATGTTGGTCACTTGTTTATAGTGAAGTTACTGCTAGAACAGTTGTATAACTTCAATAAATGGGACAAAAGATTAGTGCGAAAGTATGAAGGACATGTTCCCATAGTAGCCAACATAGTTAATGTTAGTTACAAGATTGAGCCTTTAGAGTAGATGAATGTACATCTCATCTTTTATGTCAGCAAACTGAAGTCCTGCCAGCCGCATGATATAGACAAAAGTTGAAATGAGCCATCTCGACTAGCTATAAGCATGAAGCCATCACACTTTAAAAAAAAGTTGAAGTGATAGTTACAAATCATATTTTGAAAGCCCATTGCCATCGATATAACGAGGATTTAGTTAAGTGAAAAAGTGCCTGAGTGAAGAAGTGAACAGTTGAGAGAAGAGCAAAACCTAAATCCCTTTGCCAGAAGATCAGAGAATACATCAATTTCAAACTTTCCTATAAGAACATGCAAAAATTGACTGCAACATAGTTAATAGGGTCATCAATCATTTGAATGGGGGAGAATAGCAAGAGGTGAATTTTCATAAATTTATAAAGAGAAAATGCCTTTTTTATTTATAATTTTTTATTTTTCGAGAGGTAAGACTGAAATAATATAACATCGTTTTATAGCAATACTTGAATATGCTTCTAACAATAGTTTGTCGCTTAAGGACTAATGGGAACTCACCACTAGCGAGATAGATCTCTGCCCATCTCCAAAATAAGTTTTTCCCTACTTGTAAGGGATCTACTAAGGAGCTGTATATATACTGGTTGCCTATATTAATATAGGAACTAGCACCATTTCTATAAATCTATCTCTCACTATGTGGTTGCCTTGCTGTGTCCTATGTGATTGCTTTGTTCTATGCATATTGCCCTTTCTATTCTTATAGCATATGCTATTGTTTATGCCACAATGATATTGCTTAGAGAAGATGCTGATCTTAAGTTGTTTGCTTAGGAGATGTTTCATTAAAAGCTACTGGTTTGCTTATGTTTCTGTTATGTTTCAGTCAAGTGCCACATGGTCCCAATCACTACCGATGAACTAAGCCAATGATAATTTGGTTTATCTAGTGATGTTTAGCTCGGATTAAGCTGACTCTACCAAACCTAACTTATTAGATCAACTCAAATGTTATCACTACATTTTGAATGCACCAGTTCTAATCCTTCCAATTCTAAACCCATGAAAAGAATTAATGGCGTTTTTACTCTAAGTCCTTACAAAAAAAAGTTACTTGTTACTTAGATTTTTTCGGTCAATACATCATTAAACTTTTGCAATTTTTTTTGTATTTGATGAAATGAGATTTTTTTCTTTTTACATATTCAATCTTCATCTCTATTACTACCAAGCCTTAACCTTTCACTTGGTAGTTTGGTTCGAGGTCCTGCTTTGACAAATTAAAGGATTTTCTTTTGACTTGTCTAGTGCTGTTCTATTATGAATCAAAGGTACCTTTAGAGTTATGGATTGTATCATTAATAAATTATTAGTTATCCACATCCGCTAATTATTGATTACACCATTTGTCAAAATAATAGAAAAAAAAAATCTTCACCCTCTATTTATCCTTCAAGCAAAAAATATAATTGCTTTATAATTATTTGAATAAAAGAAAAGGATAGAGAGGAAAAAGAAAAAGAAGGAAAGTTAGAAGAGAATAACTTTTTCATTATTTTGAGAAACACAACAAGAAAAAAGAAAGTCATCCCTCAATCCTTATTGTTATTACCCCATATAAATTTATCCATTCAATTTGAACAAATTGAAAAGGAAAGCTTTTAAACCAATATTGGCTAATGATACACCAAAACCGAATGAACTATCAACTATTATTAGTATTATTGAACTATTATTGTAGGTCCCGGTGTGAGGATGATAATTTAAGAGGAACGATGAATTGAGTACAATTTAAAACGTTGAAAATCTTCTCTGAGAATTTCTTGACAATGGAATATGCACTTTAAATTTTCTCTTTTTCAAATAAGGGTAAAAGTTATAAAACAAAAAATATGAATGCATACAAGACCATAATGGTTTGACAAAGCACCTACATCTAATCTCTAAGTAATTAGAGGTGAGCATGGGATTTGGAGATTTTTAAATTAGTTTGAGTAATCAAATTGAATTCTAAATTGAAAATCTCCAATTTAAATAGTAAAATATTCAAATCGAACTATATCAAAATTTTCAATTAGGACGATATCAAAGATTTTATATTACTAAATTGAGAATTAATCCAAATCATATCATAACCATTTCAAACTGAAAATACTAAACCAACCGTAGTATATATAGGAAAATTAAATAAATATTTTAATTATTAATTTTACTAAATTAACTCATTCAATTAGTATATATTATTAATAATTATTATTTATAATAATGAATGATTAGACTATTTTATTAGTTATTAGTTACAAATTAGTAGTAAAAGTAATAATACTTTTTAATTTAATAACTAACATCTAATATGTTAGAGTAGGTTATTTAAACCTAAGTCAAAACTTTATTTTGATCTTGACAATATAGATTAAAAGGTTCTAATATCAATTTTAAGTGTTATTTTTGAAAATATTAAGATAGAATCTCATGGAAAGTCGAATAGGAGTGATTAGAAGCAAAAAACTCAAAGTATTAAAAATATGTCTTTGAAATTAGCGACTACGAATTTTGAACAAAGTGTTGTTGAGATTCAAAAGTCGCGACCGTGAATTTCGGTAGTGACTGCAAATTGGTGAAATAATATCTCCATATCAGACAGACAATTTCACGGTGTATCACGTTCAAAGAAAGAAAATAGCAACCGCAAATTTGAGATCCGTTAGAAAGATCCAACTGCTAGTTTTTTAAAAGACCAATGGTTTTATGCCACGTGGACTAGCTATTAGACACAATTCAAAAATAGCGACCACGAATTTCATTTATCAAGCATTTAATGCAAGATATGTCAACAAAACTTGAAGATTTAGGCACAATTTTTTTGTAACGTCTCTTTGGTGGTTATTGTCTATAAATACACTATCAAATGGACTTGAATGTAAAAGGATAACCATTGATTGTGTCAAAACTCTTGCAAAATTAATTCTCAACTTTAACTCTTTATTTCCTTATGTATAGTTCGATGTGAACTTTAAACACCTTGTGTCGTGTTTGAGAGTGAGTCGTTATATATAAAACTCTTATTTAGGTTTGAGAATGAATTTTATAGGTTTGAGTGTTAACCTTGGAAAAACACTTGTAACATTTTGTGTGAGCCTAAAATATTAGGTTGAGTGTAATGCTTAGGAAAACACTAGTAAGGTTTGGTGTGAAACACTAGTAATTAAGTAAAACACTTAATTGGTAAATTGGCAAGTGGATGTATAATTGATTAATAATCGAACCGCTATAAAACTATTGTGTTTATTTTTCTTCTACTCATTTGTCTAATCTTTCATTTATGTGAGTTTCCTCTAAAATTAAAAATTCAAATTTGCCACCAATTCAAATATCCTTCTTGGTGCACTAGGGCCAACATAATATACAATCATTAGTTAATTTTTTGGTGAAATTATTTTAAATAATTAAAAGTAAGAAATTTTAAAATAAAAGTGTATACTATTAATAATTCTTCTTATTTATTATTTCAATAAATTAATAAAAAATATGAGCAACACTTTTTAATTTAAAATTTAATATATAAGTCATTAATTATTTTTATTAAATTATTACTTATTTATTTTAGTCCCTAAATGATTAAAAGTGGGAAATATAAAATTTATTTTGTTTTAATCTTTAAAGATAAAAAATAAAAAATTCAATTTTTAATAAATTGAAATAATCAAACACTCAAATTGGTACTGAACCAAACTTAATCATCTCAAAAAAATTGAAGAATCGAATTAAATTATTCCAAATTTACGTAGAATTGAACCGAACTGAAAATTCAAGACAATATTGATTCTTCATTTTTAAAATCCTGAAATTTCAGTTCAATTTCGGGTATTCAAAAATCTCCAACTTGAACCGAACTGTATTCACCGTTATAAGAACCTATTTTTGCCTTTACTCTTATTTTTTTAAGCTCAAGAATAAGTAATCTCTGCTTTTGCAGACTTAAGAGAAACCTTATACAATAATTTTCTTTTTTGGTTTAAAAGATCAAAACCCACCTCGCGGTGATTTTTTTGGCGAATCATCAATCTATATACTTTTATTGACTAAACACTAACCTTTTACCCTAACCTCTCAACTAAGCAAATATATAGTTAGTGCTCAAGAAAAGACTAGCTCTCACAATTATAATATAGGCACAATTAAACTCACTTCTACCTAACTATAAAGAATAATACTCTTGAATCTATTTACAAATATTTCTCACACTTCTCATAAGTTAGATAATCTTTCAAAGGTCATCTTATGTGCTTTATATAGCTCAAGATTTATTTGAGTGGTTGGAGGCACTTCAAATATCGAACTAGCCATTACTAGCCATTTCTAGTCGTTATAAGGTTGAACGGGTCATTTACTTTATGCACAAGCTATTTCCGCAGTCTATTCAAATATTTTGAATGAAAACTTTGATTTTTCATTCTAAATGGATCTATTCAAATGGTGAAGAGCTATTGTTTACTATGAATTCAAATGGAAGCACTCCAAACACCAAATTAATCATTTTCGGTCATTATAAAGTTGAACAGGTCATTCACTTTATGTACAGTCATTTTCCATAGTCTTGTTCAAGCATTTTGAATGAAAAATTTTGATTTCTCATTCTAAATGGATCTATTTAAGTGGTAAACAAAGCTGTTTATAAGAATTGTTTACTATGCCTTCTACACAAACACTTCCAACTCAAAATACTAATAATTTTTCTACAAAACTCTAAATTATAACCTATTTCTTTTAATAGAAACTAAACTCAAAAATTTTTCTAAGATATATGGAATAGTATATAACTCTATTCAAACTGATCAATAAATAATTTTAATTTTGACTCATTTAAATGACAAATTTGATTATAGTATAACCTTCCTCCATTAAAATGCCCACAACATTCGCTGTACTTCTTAGATTTTTATCTGATTTCATTTTATAGAAATTAGACATCTTAAAATTTCTAGTATTCTATCATGGCTATTATTTTATATATTAGTTTAAAGTGCACCGTTTTACAGGTATGGTTAACCCGTCTTCTTCTAAATGGACGTTTCATATTTTTGTAGAATAAAGGAGTCTGTTCTCTCTTTGTCCAACTTAGCGCTGGTCCATTCCAAGCTACAGGGCATTTTTTTCTCCAAATACTCTCGTTGAATGGGGCCGTGTAATTTACTTTTGTACAACAGCTCATATTTTTTTTTCTATTAGTATGTCAAATCTACTTCTTTCCGTTTTCTGTGCTTATTTTAATTCATTGTGGCTTGTGCTCTTTCGACGTTGAATTCACTTTTACGATCATAATGATCTTTGTCCTCTTTTTAGGTTCCGTATGATATATAGTGCCGCTATATTTTTCCATATGCTTGCTAACTTAAATTTCAGATCTATCAATGTATACGTTATGGATCTTAGGCTAAGACTTTGGCTATAAGCTCTTAGTGGTATTTTCTTATACCGATTGAGTTGAAATCTAGAATACATGAATAAAGGAAGCTTGGAGGCTCGTCATTTAAGAGGTATAACGCAGGAGTGCTGCAAATTAGGCGCTTGCTATGTATATAGAATACATGCAGCATATAAAAACCCTGTCAAGTTAAATATGAAGCAGTAAATTCATTGTTTGAACACACCATGATACAGAGCTTGACTGGAGGAAGATAATCAAGAGAGCTGTGGGGGCTGCTAGGGTCTAGAATATCTTCACACTCGCGGGAGACAAATCATACATCGCGATCTGAAAGCCTCCAATGTTCTTCTTGGCACTGTGAGTTTCTGCCATTCTGACTCGTCAAAAATTCAGCGTCTGAGTACCTTTGTTGTAGCACATGTATATTATCCTCTGCTGTTAGGACAAACGTAATAAGTTTGCTTCATCTTCCAGCAATAAAGCACAAGAAGGTTAACATTGCCGGATTCGGCCTGGCTAAGTTTGGGCCCCAAGATGCGGAGACCCATGTTACTTCCAGGATACTTGGCACTAGAGGCTACTGTGCTCTTGACTATATAGCAACAGCTACTAAATACAGCATTTTATAGCTATTATGGGCATTAAGGCTCACATTTCCATGCTTCAAAATTACAGGTCATTTAACTCAAAAGAAAACTGATGTCTTCAGCTCTGGAGTGGTACTACTAGAAATCTTATCAGTTTGCAAAGCAATCCAGAAACATTCAGACGGCCTGGCAGGGGATCTTGCTTAGTAGGCTAAACCACATCTTAGCAACAAGTTCGACAACTCAGAAGTATATCAATGGATGAAGCTCATGATTTTGCTAAGGTAAACCCCCAATGCCTCAGTTCCAACCCCAAGAACCGGCCAACAATGACTGAAGTTATGGCATTATTAGAGCACCTGCAATTAATCAGAGATAACTGCAACACAGCTCACTTGAATTATCTACGTACAAGAAGACGAAATATTTTAACTTTCCTGAATAACATCACATCCTGCAAGTTAGTTTGTGAATATTGCTATCTCCAGTTTTCCACCACGGTTATCTGCTAAAATTCTTCCCGTTCTTCTGATAGATGTTTGGGAGACGTAGAACTTGCAGACCACTTATAATCAATCACCCCCTTATAATGCATTTTATCGTTAGCATTCAATAGATTTTCGCGTAAACAAGCTTGTAATCAGAATTTACCTAAACTGGTGTAGGATTAGTTCATGCCACCACCTACTGAGGTAGGCTAAACAATTTTTACATTAATTAGCTTGATGAAAGAATTAAGAATATGCATGTATGAAGCAAAAATGCTATTTAACACCCAAGAAATAATTACATTTAACAGAAATGCAGATTACCCCAAAAACACAGGCACATATCTCTGGAAGTACAGATGGTGATAATCTGTTTTAGTGCGAAATCAAAACTGCAGCTAGATAAACGCTCAAATTATATTTTACACCGACAAAAAATACGTGAAGAAATGAAAAATTTATAAACATGATTTTACTCAGCGTACTCGTGGAGATGGACGGTGGGATGACAATGGGGATGCACTTGGCGTTAGATTAAGTGGAGAATGATGCCGTCTCATTGGGGAATTCCGGTCAGGTATCTGCACTGTTTTCTGCTCTGATAGGGAGTATTTGCCAACAGCTTTTGGCGACTCAATTTGCTCCAATGTTGCTAACACTTCTGACATTCTAGGCCTAACTTTGGCTTCTGTGCTTAGACACTGTAAGGCAAGGTTAGCAGCCATATAAGCTCCCTTTTGAGGATACTGCCCTCCCAGCTTGGTGTCCATTATCCGAAATAATTTTCTTTTGTCACCAAGGTAGGGTTTTGCCCAATCTACCAGATTCTGTTCCACACCAATCTTGGTTTTATCAACAGCACGTCTCCCTGACAGTAGTTCAAGCAACACGACCCCAAAACTGTAAACATCACTCTTGGCTGTCAGTCTACCTGTTCAGTAGTAGAAGATTTGTTACATACCTAATCAAGACTTCGAGTATTGAGTAGGTTCCATGAACAAGATTACTTCCACATAACAGTATTTACTGAAATACACATCTTCAGTGGAGGGCTTCCATCACTTAATCAGTATAATAACACAAGTAACTGGATAAGGCATGCTTACTTTAGATGCTAAGCAAATGCAGTGCACAAGCATACAGTGGTAGATTCTCATAGAAAAAAGTTGGACAGAACAAATCAGTGACTTAATTTCCCCATTCTACTCTTCCCAGCTCATGTCCAAGCCTTTTTTTTCAAAGGCACAAATGTTTCTGTAATGACTAAACCAAATTTTAAACTCCTGACCAATTTAATAACTGATTAACAATGCTTGTTAGAGAAACTACTTTATGTCATTATGGAAAGCACTAGAACAATGGAAAGAAGCTGAGTCATTAGAAATAACAGAAAAGGCTTCATCCTATGAGGGCTAAGAACAGCGTCCAGCCACCAGTGAGGTGCACCAGCATGGTCATCAGAGATAAGACAGGACTTCTAAGTATGAGAACTAACAAACTAAACCAGATACCTCCATTTCATCGCAAGAGACCAGCAACATCACTTAAGAAATTGACATGATAAATAGTTTATATTGACTTCAAAAATAACAAGAAAATGATGGTTGTACAACAAGAATGTGACAGACCTGTAGCAACATATTCAGGTGCTGCATAGCCATGCGTACCCATGACTTGAGTGGACACATGAGTTCTATCACCAGTGGGGCCTGCCTTGGCCAAACCAAAATCAGAAAGTTTTGCATTGAATTCCTGCATGCCCAATACATTATTAACACCAGAATTTTATAAGTACGCAAAAATAAATTTAACCATTCATCCCAAAAGAAGAAAAAGAAAAGAACACAATAAATTTCATCCCCCTTACTGAATCCAGTAAAATATTAGAAGCCTTGAAATCACGGTATATGACTTGGGATTTTGCATCATGAAGGAAAGAGAGACCTCTTGCAGCACCTATGGCCACTTTCATTCGCACTGCCCATGATAGCGGCTGTGGACCTCCTAAAGAAAAGGGGAAAAAAATGAAATTAAAGCTCAGCAAGTATTATCAGACATTTGCACAAGTTTCAAGATTTCCAGACACTTCATTCGCAGCCTGCTCACATGACCAACCACATTGAGAACATATAAAGAGTACATAGTCATGTGGAACGCCACTTGAACACTTGCCTAGCAAGTAATAGCAAGAGTAAAAAAGGTAAATTCATTCATTGAAGTTTATTGAACAGATCTCAGAGCTTTTTGGTACAAAAGTAAATAAAATAAACAACCAATAGAAATCAACATCAAAATAAATTTAGGCAAAAACAAAACAATTATCCACTTGGTAAAGGTAAATCCATTCATTGAAGTTTATATTTCATTCACTGCAAATAAGAAATTAAAGACTGGAAATGTGTTATCAGACATTTGTACAAGAAGTTTCAAGATTTCCAGACACTTCATTCACACTCTGCTCACATGACCAACCACATTGAGAATATATAAAGAGTACATGGTCATGTGGAACGCCACTTGAACACTTGTCTAGCAAGTAATAGCAAGAGTAAAAAAGGTAAATTCATTTATTGAAGTTTGTTGAACAGATCTCAGAGCTTTTTGGGACAAAAGCAAATACAATAAAATAGACAACCAATAGAAATCAACATCAAAATAAATTTTGGCAAAAACAAAAAAAATTATCCACTTGGTAAAGATAAATCCATTCATTGAAGTTTATATTTCATTCACTGCAAATAAGAAATTAAAGAGTGGACATAAGGAAAATTACAAATCATTCATCCAAGTCTATGTTTTATTCATTTCTCGTCATCCTCCCAGTTAAAATTTAGCTTACGCTCTGCATGCAAATAACAATTTTAGCACTCCCCAGACACTCAAATGTGGGAATATGGATGATTGCTACACCATAAGGTTGTTCTCTTGGCAATCTGGAAATTAAATGCCCTGACGCATTCACTTAGCTAACCTAGTAACTTATCCCTAAGCATCGCTTACTGTGTCTTATATCTAAAAAGTACACTAGACCACTAAAATGAAGCATAACAAGTGTGAATAAACAAAGAAAGAAGGTGGGCAAAGCAAGAATAAAATTTCAGTTTTATAATGATGTACAATCAGAGGTGTATCTAGAAGAGGCTGTCTTGATCCAAGTGTGGCAGTTCATCACCAAAAGACCTGTCTAAGATGGAAAAGAAACAAGGACACAACCAACATTCTACCCAGTGGGAAAGGAGGCTGAGAGAAGTTAAACTTGAAGCTACTAAAAGGCCAAAATGGACTGCATTAAAATTGACTTAAATTTTCATGATTTATCTTTCTTGGCAGGGACATGAGAATCCAATCTTCTAGAAATTTATAATATAGCATGGAATAGAATGTCGACAAAATGCATGTCAAATCACTTCATTCAAATGCACTACTTACTTCTAAACAGATGATTCTCTAAGCTCCCTTTTGGCATAAATTCATAGACCAAAAGCCGGTTCTCACCGTCCAAGCAGTACCCAATCAGTTTGACCAGATTTGGATGATGAAGTTGGCCAAGATAATTTACCTCTGTCTGAAACCAGAAAGTCACTATCAGTAATAAGAAAAGAAAAATTAGGGGCAAGCATATCGTAACTTCCACAGAAGAAGAAACATACCACCCACTCCTTGTGGCCCTGGAAACCTTCAGGTTTAAGCTTCTTGACGGCTACAACCATTCCTGATCCAGGCTTTGCAGCGGTCAATGAGTTTTCATCAATCCATCCTTTGAAAACATAGCCAAAACCACCTTCACCTAGAAGACTATCAGGACGAAAGTTCCTGGTAGCATTCTTTAGTTCATTGAATGAGAAGGACTTCAAATTAGGGGACGACAATATTTCACCTTCAGTCCTTGGAGTAGGGAGACAATCAGAACTGTTCGTTTCACAATAAGACGGGATAGTCAGACTAGAAGGAACCGAAGAACGGCTGGTTTTGCTCGAAATTCTTGAGGCTCCTGATGCAAGCAAGAGAAAAATGAATGTCCAATTTCAGTATAGTCGCAAATATTAACTAGATAATGATTATCAAAACCCTAATCCAATCTACCATATTAATTGACTACATATTATATAAAATCTAAGAACAGTTTCAAATTCCTACAATCTCAATAAGAAGTTCAACCCTTGAATAAGAACCCAAAAGAACCAATTTTTAGTACAAGATTTATAAAAAAAAAAACCACAAAACTCAAAGAGAAAGTGATTGTGTAAACAATCTCATTAAAGTTCTACACAATTGAAACCTCTTTCCCAAACCACCAAATAAATGCAAATATTCAATTCAAGCTAAGAAAATCCAACAAAACTAACAGTATAGACACAAATAACAACTACCCATGAAAAAAACAAGCGAATCACATATTAAAGAAAAAAACGCACAAAATACATAAGATAGCACAAGACAGTTAAAAGATGAAAATTGAAGCAATAATTACCAGAAGGGGTATGCGAGCCCTGCGTAGCATCAACTTTAGCAGCAGAAGAATCTAAGCAATTCCCCATTTTGGATGCAGCAAAAATACCTTCTTTAATCCAAAAACAAAGCAAAGTTTAAACGTTTCTTGTGCTTCTCTAGCGACAACAAGAAGTAATAATAATCATACCATTAACTTGAGCTTCCAATCTAAGAAGAGAAGAAGAGAAGCACACGGAAATAACTCCTGGGTTCTGTTATAGAGTGTTCGGATTGATAAAAAGCAGGCGGAAGAATAAGAAAGGAGCTGGAAGGTGCAGAAGGGTGAAGTGGTAAACGAAGCAATGACGGAAGAAAATGGGAAATAAATGAAGGAGAAAAAAAAAAAAAAAGTCTTTTGTTTTGGGGTCCCTGGTTGATGAGTTGATAGAGTGTGGAGACGACCAACGCGTGGGACTCGCACCCTGACGTGTGCGCTACTTATCTCTCTATCTCATTCGGTTTGGTTTGCTACTAATGAATTTACATAATCACCCTTTTCCAAAATATCAGTAATACAGAATGACCTAATTATGGTTTCCTTTAAAAAGAAAAAATTCATATATTGTATTAGCAAAATATCTTTTTTTAAGTAAAAATCAAAATTCAAAACTTGAGTTAGTATTTATACTAAGCAAAAAGAGAGAATTATCAATGTAAATCATTCAAAAAATGATTTGATGAAAAAGTATTTCTTAAATAACGAATTGTTAAAATAAGTAAAAAAAATTATAATTTTTAAATCTTAGAAAATTATTTCTTCTTTAAAAATTAATTATATATATATAATAATGATTTTAGTTTTTAAATTTTGATAACAAAAACAAAAAATTAAAAATTAAAAACCAAACCATTAAAGCCATTGGTTAGTACCTTAATTGCTTAATGTATACATGCACATAAATAGTACATTAATGATAATCAGCTAAACTACTAGCATATCATATCATCATTATTCCACCAATTATCATAAATGGTAGTCAGGGAATTACATAAATTAGGATAAATATTGAGATCTAATGACTTAATTGAACTATTTGTTTCCTTACAAATTTGCAATCACTTTTAAAATCTTGTTTTTTTTTTATGTCCTTTTTTGTACCTTCAAATTTCAACAACAATACAGAAAAAGGAATTAAATTAGTTGATCTATCTGCATCAAAGTGTGGAAGCATGTGACATGAGTTGACAAAGGGAAGAAGTTTAGAAGCAAAATTCATATTTGGCTTCTGCTCTATTTCCAAAGTATGTAGCTTGCTTTGCTTCAAATTCACTCATACTATATTTTTTTCCCCTATATTGGATATGTTCAAGTTAATGACAAGTAATTAGCTGACTTAATAACAAAAATTCACTTGGGTGTTATCATTTCCATTTTACTCATTATGACCCAATCTTTGCATCCTTTTATCACACAGGTGGATCATACTTCACAAATTACATGTACATAATCATTATCATATGTGATATGTAATATCTTTCTCAATTTTACAAACCCCAATAATTAAGCAATTTTAGCAATTAAATGTGTTCCACACCTTCATGTTATAATTTTGAAGGCATCTGTATGTCATAATTATAGTATGAACATTTTGCTGTTAGGGTTTAGAGCCTCCCCAAAAAAAAAAAAATCTTAATTTGTTATACTCATTCTAGTATAATATGAAAAAAAATCAATGGACATAACCTTAAATAAAAATATCAAAATAACTTTCTCTTTATTCTTCTAATTCTCTCTTTTCACATATCTAAATATTTTTTTCATTCAAAAAAATTAAATTTTCAAAACAGGTAAGCTCTTTAGTTGAAAAAGAAAGTCTTGTACGCACTTTCTATTTAGTAAAGTCCATATGGACCCATATTATGTATGAATAAGCATCAATCTTATATATATATATATATATATCAAATATTTTATTTTATTAATTTTTAAATCTATTATATCATCTTTAAAATTATAGTATAATTAAAAAATTAAAAATAAAAAAATAATTTTAATACAGTATATATTAAAATTATTTTTAAATAAAATTAAAATATAATAATTTATAATTAATATATAAAATTTTAATATAATATACAAAACGCAGGAATCGAGAATTAGAAAATTAATAGTAGAAGGATAAGAGAGGATATTTTGGGCATGGAAAAGACGACGTCATAACTAGTCAGCAACCCACGTTGATGGGGCAAAATTGGGTCCCAGCCCATATTCCAGAGGCCATCACGATCTTTTTCATTTGTTTGTGATAATCAAGTCTTCCCCTTGTCATTAGACGAAACCAACAACTACAACTTAAACAATTGATGAGCTGAGGAAGGCATCTAGCCTCTAAATTTATCAAACAAATCAATCCGCAATCAAAGAATATTTACATTGATGCCTTGACCATAATTCATGGCCTGCCGAATTTGCTTTCACGCATCTTAACCTACCATAAATTCCAAATGAGTTTTTTTTTTCTTTTACTTTATTATTTTTATATAAAATAGAAGAAAGATAATTTTTTTTAAGAAATAAAATCCATGGCAGATAGATCATTTTATATTTTGAATTATGCCCAACAAATCCGCGTAACATGTTTTCGATTTAAAATATGAAATCCACGTATATTTTGTAAATTGACTTATCATGCTTATATTATAATCAACATTTCAAAATACCTTTAGAATAAATTATGAGATGCAGTAATTTCATTAAAGTTATAATAAATGACGATATCCAAATTCTTATTATTTGAAAAATATTCAAAACTTATTTTCAAAGTTTGTTATTTAAAAAGTTAGTTGGAGTGACTAAAATAATTATTCATTTATTGATTTTCCAAATTTAATGAATAAAAAATAAATACTTTTAAATATACTAAGCAAATATTTGAGATGCACACTTAAATTTATCAGAATATACTTTTATGAGAGAAAAATTTATCCAAAGTCATGTTTTATTGAGCCAATATGAATTGACAATTCCAAAAGGTTAATTCTAAGTTGGAAATGATAAGAATAATACTGGTGGCCTTGATCTCAAGCTAAATTGATAATCTTGTAAAAAATTACAAAATTAAGTTAAAAATGATTAAGTGGCCTACAATCACTCTGATATTTAAATTAATTTTATTATGTTTGTGAGATTAAGAAACAGTAAAAGTATATAGTAAAAAATGATGAGTGGAATGTGTGTATTTTCTACTGTTGAGATACTATTTTATATTTGACAATGATAGTATTGAGTGCATCCAAACTATTACCAATATTTGAGGAAATTGATTATCCTCATAACTGTATGATATTTAAAGATTAAAGAGATAAATACTCTTTAAATCTTTTAAAAGTTATTGTTTATTTCATTGATTGTAATTAATGAGATTAACTATTTGAATGATATCACTGTTTGATTTTCATTTGCTTAAACAACTATACAATCATAGAGCAAGCATCTATTCCTAGGATGTTCGGATATGGGAGGTTATCAAATACTTAGTCTTAAGTAAATTTCAAGAATGGGTTGTTAATAAGATAGTGGTTGGGTTGGGCAAGAAAGGGAATTTTTCTCCCCAAGTTTATACAAAGGGGCTGTTGGCCATTTTTGGCTTGCAACAACCCATTTTCTTCACTTTTTTTCGTGTTATTCCTTTTATATTAGTATTTTCTTCATGAATCTGAGTTTTTATATCCTTTTTATTTACGTTTGTGTGATTTTGCTCCTCCTCTAGTGATAATTTGCAGAGTTTTGAATCTTTTTTCTAAAACAAATCAAGAAATTTTTTAATTTTGTTTCTTAATGGAAGTAAATTAAAAAATTTGAAGATATGTGAATATCAAGGTCAGAGAAAAGTTTTCTAAACATAATATTTGAATTCAGTTCTTCCAATTTTTTAAAGTGTTAGTAAATGAATGATATTCTTCTTCATCAATATAAGGTAAAATTATATGTTATCATTGAGTGTTGTTTACATATTACTGTTTATGAAGAATACTCATTTTTCTAGCGTTGAGAGAGTTTTGATGTGTTTTATATACAATTATTATAAATTATTGGCTCTTTTTGTTCAAAATGTATTTATTATTTTATGTATAATTTTTATAAATTTTTTCTTTATCAAAGAAATTTCTATTCTACGAAAAAAAAAAAAAAGGAGAGAGAGTTGTTGATAGATATTTTTATTTGGTATGTGAAATAAAGTGTGTGAATAAATTCCGTCAACAATTGCGGAGAAAGTTGGCACTTTGATATGACAATTGTGAATGCGAGAGCACTGAAACAATAATGTCTGCATATTTTGTTCTTACTCCACATGTTTCATCATTTTATAGTATTGCTATTGTAA
This sequence comes from Omphalea diandra, assembly GCA_949677035.1. NCBI lineage: Eukaryota > Viridiplantae > Streptophyta > Magnoliopsida > Malpighiales > Euphorbiaceae > Omphalea > Omphalea diandra. The sequence goes on along the minus strand of CATIWR010663072.1, from coordinate 3,818 downwards.
TAATGTCGAAAAGTAAATCCACGTGGATCAGCACCAATGATTAATGCAATTGGCAGCAGAGATCTTTCACATCCCACACTCATAATATTATTCACGCTAGAGATCAGGGCTTCAGTTTAGCGGCAAAGTTTCAGAAGTGTCTATGTCCCGTGTATACTGATCACAAATTTCTTTATTACAATTTAAATATAAAATTTTATATATTAATTAATAATGGAAATTTTTTGTTTACTAGACAAAAGTAATTTTTAATATAAAATATATTTTTTATTTTATACTTTAATTTAATTTTAAATTATATTAACTTTTTGAAAAATGATGTATAAATTTAAAATATTAATAAAATATACATGATAAATAAAACTATTTAATCTAATTTTAAAAAATAATATATTTATATATAAATATAATATTTATTAATATTCTCTTAACATGCTAAGTGTTACTTTGTTGTAAATTTAAGAGCACGTTTAGGTTATAAAATATTTTATGAATTAACTGTTGATTATTTTTTCCATTAATCACCGGCATGTCAATTATTAAAAAATAATGATATAAGGAGCTTTTTTTTTTTTCCTTCTTTTTATTATTAAGTTTTAAATTTTGTAATGCATTAAAAATTGAATTAGAGTTTGATTTTGTATTTATTGAATATGATTATTAAGGTCTATGATCAATAATTCACACTGACCATTCATATTTATGTAATATTGACGTAGTGTGAGATAATCAAAGATAAACAACTAGAGTTTTAATGAATAGAATATGTCATTAACCACCTCCAAAATGTAAAATTAAAGTTTAAATAGGTCTTAAGATGATTTTATTAAAAATGGTAAAATTAAAGAAATCAACACCAAAATAAAGTCCTAGTCAAAATAAGAAATTCAAAACAAGCGGCATCCAAAATGGAGTTGCCTACTAAAAGCTATAACTAAAACAAAAATTGTCAAAATAGAAAAATTACATTTTTCAAGACATAAACGATATAATTTGCATAAAGAACGACGAACGTCACTGTGAGTTTCGATCGTTGGGCTGTTTTCAATCAAGTCATGATCTTTCCGAATCAAAATTTTTAACTACTCTGAACTAATAGAAATCACGAAATTGCAAACTTTTTTTTTTTCTCTTATTCCCTTCCAATTTCTTCAAATAACTTTCTATCACCGCTTCCACATCAAATATAAATACTTTATCATGTTGTACCTTTAAATTTTGCATATATACAAATTCATATTTTAATATCATTAAATCAAAATTCCTCAATTTTGAAATCAAATTAAGAACGTTATATTATAAGGAAAAAAATAATTTTAATGCACTTTTTTTTCTAAGATGAAATTCTTAGATATTTCAATAAAATCACATATGCAAATATTACATTGAAAATGTGATATAATATAATTTGACCTAAGATTTTAAATATTTGTTGTGTTTCTAGTTGTTGATTTCAATTTTTCCTATTTCTTGTCTACCTGAACCATGCCCAAGTCTTGGTGAAAGGCATTCTTGTGTTTTATTTATGGGAAAAGGCACATATTCATCCTTAATGTTTGATCCATAGAATAAATATGCCCTTTTAAGTTAATTTTGGAACAATTAATTTATAAATTTGATTATTTTAGTTATTTAAGCCCCTCATTTAAACAACAGTTAAATGAAAAATAACTCATTGGACATGAAATATGCAATACAAAATCTAAGTAATTTGTTTAAGAATAAGCTTTTGAGCCAAAGAACAAGAATTAAAAAAGAAAAACATATAAACAAATTAAGCAACAAAAATAAGTAGTTCAAAAATCAATACCCCGATTTTATGATCAAATGTATAAAAGTTTTATCTAATGTCTTACACATGGATATTCTAAAATGTACAAAAGTTTTAAAAATAAAAAATGTGTTCCTCAAAATATGACATGCAAAAAGCTTCATCTAAGTCCTACAAATATACAAAAACTTCAAAATCAATATCCTGAAGTGCATGCCTTTTTACGGGAAGGAAAAAAAATGAAAGAATTATGGCAAAAAAAAAATGAGAGTCAACACCAACCATCAAAATCCTTCTCCAAGCAAATAATGATCTTGTTTCAGCCTTGTTTATTCAGCATATGCAATTTGGGCATGAAAAATAATATATTGAATTATTTGGTCTATTGAGCTCAAAACCTCTTGAATCACTATGAAACCGCATATTCACATATTTTGAGCTCATAGAAAGGATGATATTGAATCGTTTGGTCTTTGACCTCATGTTATCATCCTAGTCAATTTAAACAGAAACACGACTAGATTAGTATATTTGTCATCTATTGCAAATCCCAAGTGCAAATTTGGGATAAACATTTTGTAAATTTTTAACTTGAGCAATTGATAGATCAATTCGGTATTGACACATCTTCTCTTAACAAACTCAGTAGCCCAACTCCTTCGCTTTTGAAAACAAAGCCAACTTCCCTCAGCTCTGTCAGGTTCTTTAGATCTTAACCTCCTCACCCATTCAAAACCGACATCATTTTCATTTTCCTCCTCCATTCTTCAAACCCACGTCGAACCAAATAAGCTTTTTAAAGCCTTGAAATTTGGTGTTTGGTGGCCAAATAAGTGTGAGAAATTGAGAGGAAGAAAAAATGAGGGAAAATTGTCTTAAATTGATTTTGAAACTCAGTATTGATGGAGTGGTAACAATAATAGATTTAATCCAAGAAAAAGAGAATATAAGTAAAGAAGAACAATAAACTAGGGAAACAAAAAATAATTCCCAAGATTGTCACTGCTTTGATACCACATTATTATGATTAATAGTTATAATAAAAAAGAATTCAAAGATTATCACTTAGTGGAGCTTGAGATTGAACTTTCATAGATGAATCAATGGAGAAATTGAGGAAAAGAAGACTAAGAATAGAGTAGAGTAGTAGCAAAAGAGCAAAAGAAAGGAAGAGAAAATAAGAGAAAGAAAGAAAATAAAGAGAGAAAGCAGAGAATTTAGAGAGAAAGTAATCGTCACTGTTCTGAAGGTTAAACGAGAAATAAATTTGTCTTCTCTCTGTTTGAAAGATGGCTTAAACAACCAAAATAAATAATTTTATAAGAAAAATATTTCAAACTTAAGTTGAGAGGCATATTTATTCTATGGATCAAACATTAACACTATGTTTTGGGAAATCATGTAGGGAGGAAAAAAATAAGGAGAAAAAATAAATTTTGTTTTCCTTCCTCATGTTTGGATAAAAGGGAGGGAAAAAAATAATTTTATCTTCCCTTGTTTAAAAAGCAAAATGAAAGAAAAGAAAATTATTATTTTTTATTTTCTATTTTACCCTTTATTCAAGAAAACAATTGATATATAATTGTATTGTATAATGATAAAAAAAAAAGACAATTATCTTATATTTTAATTGATTTTATATGAAATAACAATTTATATAATGAAAAATATAATGTTAATACTAAAAAAATCTAACATTAGTTTTTTATATTTTAAATGTAAAAAAAAAATAAATTTATACATTCAGTTATATTTTTTAAATATTGAACATTAGTTTTTAAATTTAACGTTAAGCGCTAACATTTATCAAATATTATTTTTTATTATTATAATATTCAATCAATGAATATCAATTGGTAAATGTGAAACCAAAAAGACATTAAGAAAAAATCATAAAATTTTGAGAGAATTATTTTCAATTAAAAATTTAAGATAAAATTATTTAACACATTTTATAATTTAAATTTATTTTATGTTTATTTTACAAATTTAATAACAATTTATATAATGAAAAATATAATGTTAATACTAAAAAAATCTAACATTA
>CATIWR010663029.1:0-37745 GCA_949677035.1 Omphalea diandra | reverse complement strand
TCTGAATGATCAATAAGATTGAGCTCAACAACAGCTAATGCATTATATTATTTCTTTAATTTTGGTCATGTGTTGGTACTGTGAAAAGTTGACAATTCGTAAAATTCCTACCATATTGGTTTGAAATAGTGGTCTCAAGTCTCAATCAACAGCTAACATATTTTAGGACATGAAGAGATACCTACTGCTGCTACTGTATTAGTGACAACTGAGGAAATAATTAACCATCCAATAATAGCTTAATGAATGTTATTACAAATGGGAAAGCAACAGCAAAAATAGATAAATAAATAAACGAGGATTATATATAGCTCCATGGTGGACTGGCTATGGGTTTATATAATGTTAGGTCGAATTAGAGAAGCTTCCTATCTAAAGCACCATCAAGAATCCAATGCATAGCTGCCAATAGACTGGGCTATACCCAGTGCTCAACGTTCACTTTGTTTAATTTTTATTTAAAAAAAAAAGAAACCAATAATATCTAAATCTTGTATGCAATGATTTTCTAAGAAAATACAAAAAGTTATTAAATCTCTCATCTCCTACATTACATGATATCACTTTGAAAAATCACTTTTTTTTACAATATCTTTTTTATTTACTCTCTATGATTTTAAATTCAATTGAAATACAGACGATTACAAGTAAAAATTAAATAAATTTAAATTCGTTAGACTATATATTAGACTGGCCATTGGGAGAACAAGAATTGAAAATATGTCACATGGTAAAAATTGACCGTATATTCTTCTTGATTGGTGGAAAAAAAAAAAAAAAAAAGTGGATTTAGAACTTGATGATAGTTACAATAATTAACTTGATCTCACACAAGAGGGATCCTTATTCAAGTTGAAAGTTGATGTGGTTGGAATAAATCAGAAACCCTCATAATAATAGCAAGCATTTACTTGAGCTATTATAGGCAAGAAATTTAAACCTTGATTTACATCTGTAGTTAGATTATGACATAAATAGTACAATGAAAACACGTTCAATTTGGATGCCTCGCCAAATCCCAGAAGCAACATTTTGTTATATTTAGAGGATGACAAGTCTGCAAAATCAAGGTTAGCCATACACATCATGAATTGCGTCTGCTAGCAATTTGACTTGTTTCACGAAATATTTGTCACACGAATTAATTATTCACTAGATGAGACAATCTGATCTTACAAGCTATGTACCTGAAGTAGAACAAGTTCTCATCCTATACCTATGCAGTGGAACGCCTTGATCTCACATTAGTATCGGCAAAAAATGTCGGTTTCCAGCTATCAGTGCTTCCATGTAACTCGTGTGTCTCAAAATAGAAGACTTATCACTAAATAAAATTTATGGTATAGCTGCTTTCATCCCAAATTGCTAGCTTCTACTAGGCACTAAACTACAAAAAGAACATGAGAAATTTCAGCTTTTCAAGTGGTTCATGATGTGGGAATGAGCTATGCTTACTTCCAGTCATTATGCCTGTCCTAAAACTTGCATTCATCAATAATTTGTCTTTTATGCTTTTCGCCGAGCGAGTTTACATGGCATTTGTCGTCTTGTTTGTAAAAGTACTGCCCAAAACTCCTAGTTCAAATACTTACGTATGCAGAGGAGGTATAATTTTATATTTGCCTCGTGTATCAAAGTTGCATGAATCAAGAAAATACTTCGTACCTTGGAATTAAATAATGTATTATTGTTATGTAATGATATTTTTTTAATCTATTATTGTTATAGTTCCTATATAATAAGTAAAAATTTTCTGTCACCTATAGTGAACGTCAGGTAATGATAACGGTCGTATAGTTATTATATCTTAGATCACCTTTGGCAGGGTTAAAACAAATGGGTCAATAGTTATAGAGTACCAGTAAATGTGGATCAATTAAGAGAATAAAATGCTACCAAATAACACTTAACTGTACGTCATACTACTAAAAATATAAGATTGATACTATAGGTTTTTATATTTATATTCAGTTGGTATTATTTAATAATATTTTTTTATTTTTTCTTTTCTTTTTTTATTTTTCATCTTTTATTTTATTTTTTGTTAAGTCAAAACTAATTTGCCTTTCAAAAATTTTTTGTAGATTAACTCAAAAAATTTTAAAGAGTAAAATTATTTTAGGGAGTATTTCTTCACACTACACTTAAAGAGGTGTATTTATATTTATAATATCTTTTTAATTATTTTATTAGCTTTTAGATTATAAAATATTATTAAAATGCATAATTATTATATTGTTAAAATGTATATTTAGATTACTAGCTTTTAGATTACACAATATTATTTAAATGCATATTTATCTTGATTATTAGTCATAATATTTGTAGATATCAATGAACTTAAATTTATGTAGATATAATACCAATGAATATAAACATATATAGATATAAATTATTTAGCTTGATCATTAGCTATAAAACGAGTAATTTTTACCATTTCTTAAACAATAATACTGCTTCATTTCTATCTCTTTATAAAAAAAAATTATTTGCCGTATCATTATCATCTTTTATTTTATAATTTTCTGCTCTAGAAATATATAACTATTGGTTGTGAGAAAATAATAAATAAAGATTAATATTATCCTTAGAATTTTTTATGATACCTATAATGCCCATTTTATTATCCTTTCATTTGACATATGATGATCGGTGGGCAATTTTTCATTATGATGCCAAATAAAATTTAGTACTTTTTTTTATGCAAATATGCTATCAATTCATCTTTCTTATGAAATTTAACTTTAAAATATTTTATTAATTTACGTACTTATTACATAAAAATTTAATATGAGAAGTTTTTACTAAATAATAAATAAAGGTTAATAAATAAAAATTTTCATACCTAAGAGAATTTTTGAATTTGTGATAATTGCTCTTTTTTTTTCTTGTTCTTTAAGGTTTGTGAATACACATTCATAAGGTTTATTGATTATATGATTAAATTTATGGTTAATAAGTTCTAATTTTTCTCATTCTTTTTTACAAATTTTGGATATACAACTCAACTAATCCATTGGAGTCATTTATATGAATTCACCTTTTTCACTTGGAGAGATCTTGGGTTACATTTTCAAAAAAAATATAAAACCTCTAAGTCATTATAAATAACTATCTTCCATGTGAGTTTAAGTCTATATATCCCCTTCTTATATGTGCCTACTTTAATGTGTTCTCTTCTAATTAAGTGTATCTACAAGCTTACGACTCACATGCTCAAACCACCTCAATCTCTCTTCTCTCAATTTAACCACTCTTGGGGCAATTTAACTTTATCCCTAGTGTACTCATTATGGACTTTATTTATTTTAGTATAACCACACATTCATCTAAGTATTCTCAGTTCCACCCCACTAATCTTGAAAACTTGATGCACCTTTATGGCCCAATATTCACTCTTATACATCATAGTGGGTCATATAGTAATGCAATAAAATTTTCGTTTTAATTTATGTGAAATCTTACGATCACAAAACACACCCAATGTTGTTCTCCATTTCATTCATTCCTCTTTAATCTGATGGCTAATATTTTTCTCACAACCTCCATCTTCCTACTAGATTGAGTCTAAGTATTTAAAGTGCATGCTATAAGGTATAACTATTCCCTGTAATCGCACTCATATATTCTCCCTACTACGACCCTTGCTAAACCTACAATGCAAGTACTTCGTCTTAGTTCTGCTAATGTTAAAATTCTTTACCTCTAATGTACTTCTTCTGAGTTCTAACTTATCATTTACTTTTGCTTAAATCTCATCTATTAGCACTAAATCATCTGCAAACATCGTACACTAAGGAATGTCCTCTTGTATATCTCTTATCAATTCATCTACGATTAAAGCAAAAAGATAAGTACTTAATGTCAACCCTTGATGTAGTCTAACTGTGATAGGAAATCTCTCAAATCTCCTCCCATTGTATATACACTAATGATAGCCCTATCATACATGTCATTTTATTACTTGAATCTAACTAACACATTCTTGCGCTCTAAAGCCCACTACAACACTTCTCGCGATACTCTATCATAGGTCATTTTTAAATCGATAAACACAATATGCAAATTTTTATCTCTCTATAGTTTTCCATTAAACTTCTACTAAGAAAAATTTGTTTTCATTGTTGATCAACTTGGCATAAACTCAAACTGGTTGGATAAGATAGATGTTCCACATCAGATGTGATGTTCCACACTCCCACAACTTCATAATATGGCTCATGAGTTTAATCCCTTTACAATTGATATCTCTTTTGTTTTTAAAGATTGGTACTAAGATACTCTTTCTCCATTCATTCGACATTTTTTTAGAGACCAAAATCTTGTTAAACAAATCAATTAACCAAGATACCCCTACACCCTCTAAGCATTTTCATACCTCAATAGGAATCTCATCAAGACCACATGCTTTGTCTAATTTCATTCTTCTCAAAACTTTTTTAACTTCGAAGAACCAAATTCTCCTAGTATAGTTCACAAATTTTGGGTATAACACAGACAAAACACTTGCTAATACTTTGAGACGGCTCAATTATTTTTAACCTTGTAGAAAAAACTCTCAATTATTTTTAACCTTGTAGAAAAAACTGTGGAGAATATGAAAGGGGCAAAGGCACAATATGAAAAGTTTCATAATGCAGTAACGCAAGTATGATGTTTTTGTCTCCGACCTCCAAAGTCCCTTCTTCCAAAGCGTGAAAATAAGCCATTTGAAAGAGTGTCTTTCAGGGTCTGGTCCAACACATGAAGAAAGCCCCTCACTCGTTGGTTTCATCTTTGGGAATGACCTTGAATCGGGAATGAACACTTCTATATCCAGCACTTGAAAATTAAAAAATAAGAATGGACCGATACGGATGTAAGTACTACTTACCCATAAGGAGAGGACAATGAAATTCTGTTCTGGTAATCAATGGAAGGTGTAGCAGCACAGGCATGGAAATTCTAGATGCGTGAATATTATATGCACTGAATAGAAGTTTGTTGTGTTCAACAGAAAACACAAGAATGATCAATGACAAAATAATTATAGAAAGACAGCACAAAATCAACAATCTCGCTGTTAATGCATCTCTACCAAGGAACAAAAAATTGCAGGCGTACATGAGTTGAAATAATACGAACTATGAAAAGATTGTGCCTATTGATAAAACAGATATAAATATAGTACACAGATAACCTAATATCCATTTTCTTTTTACTCAAGCTTGTCAAGTTCAACCTCATATTGTTCACCAGAAGAAAGCACTTTTACACCAACCATACCCTTTTGCCACTCTGTATTTCCCACCAATATAAGCCTTTGTGCATTTATACGTGCTGCACGTTTGAAAACCCTGAAACAGAAGAGGATCTATAAGCTAACATACCAAAATTTCCAGAGAACCAAGCATGGAAATGACAGGATTCAATACCATTTAAGCGGTTTGTTTTCCAAAACCAAATCAACAGTTCTTCCCTTTTCTCTGAGTATGGTAGCAACTGTAGCAGCTGCTCCTTGAAGATCAGCATCTAGAGCGCACACAATGTTTTCCACTTGGTGGCCGAGTTCTGGTAGGAGACCCTTCTCCTTCAGTAGCTACCACCAAGGACCAATAGATAAGTTAACACCAAAAAGACAAATTAGGAGTTTAGAACCAATAAATAAATCCATTAAGAAATTGATAATGCACCAAATGATAATAACCAAAACATTATTTTGATAATGAATAGGTTTAAATATCAGAATCAGGTTTTTAAATAACATTTCAGAATCAGTAAATTCCGCCAGAGTGAATTTACTCAAACAATTAGCAAAATAACTCAAATCAACAGCAAACCAAGAATGTAATTAAATATATAAAAGACCAATTCAATACACCCAAAGTAAAATTTTATCAGATAAACAACATGAATGTAGCACGTGGTGAACGGAACCTTATGAGAAATAAAGGTATTGAGATGAACCCCAAAAAAAAAGGGGATCTAGATATATTTAAATAAATTTGAAAATACACCAAAAATTTTGTACAAAAAAACTAAATATTGTAGGTCCAAGCAAAACTATCTATCGAAAAAGCATAATGAAACTTTGTAAAAGAAATCGATAGTCAAGGATAAGTACACAGGCTAATAGAAAATTAACTCATTTTGGCTCAGCTCATTTATAAAATTCTTGTACTTGAAAAATGAGGTTGAACTCCCCAGTATATTGGTGTGAAAGAAGTTGATGGTCAAGGGAAACAGGAAAACTTGAGTGTTGGGGGAGCTATCAGATAGCCAGGAAAAGGAGGACAGTGGGAAAAAAAAAAAAGTTTGTGACATGAGTTATAAGAGTGATGGCCATCACATTCCATGAATATGGGATGTAACAACCATTGTGGTCTTATACCATTTCAGTGATTTAAAAGCCCTAATGGTAAATATTACATCCCCCTCCCTAAATTCCCAATACATAATACCCAATATATTATGTAATGTAATTTAAACCCTGATCAGAAGCTTCTCTTTACAATCTCATTGCGAACAGATGAGTTATAAATCTGGTAACAAATAAGTTGCTTAAGTTACACATTAATTTCAACAAGTAAAATTAATTAATACTCCATATGCTTCCTTTTCTGCAGCCAAATGCAAACTTTAAGGGAATTACATGCTTACAAGCTATAGTGCTAAATGGGTTAATATCTTCTTTCATTAGCAAAATGTCAAAGTCAAAAACCACAAACCAGAATTTGTAACAATCATAAAAAGAGGAAAGGCTACCTATCACAAAAGAATTGTTCAAATTTGCAAATTGTAGTCATAGCATAGTTGTTAAAGGCGCGGGTCAGGTGCAAGGCGCACCAGGCGACCAGCCCTGTGCCTCTAAAGGCTAAAGGCGGGCGCTATTACTCAGACGCTCACCTTGGTGCCTTAGTCGCGCGGCCTCAACTACTGCTATGCACGATAAAGGCGCATTTTTCTAACTCCTACTACAAAATTCATCTTTCACTCAAAATATCATAATCACTGGAATCCCAAGTGGTCAATCTGTCAAAATACGGTGTCAACGGGCTGGAAAGTAGCCGAAAAGTTTACTCGCACCATCGAAAAGTCACTGGAATCCAATCAAACTGCCAATACTAAAATCGCTAATCACCAATCTGTCTATTTTCAACTATCACGCGCTTGAAATTTATCTTCTTCAAACTTGTTTTGATTTCTTTCTCTTTTCTACTTGTTTTATTTTTTTCTCTCTCCTACTTATTTTATTTCTGGCGAGAGAAAGATTTTAGGTTTGGTTTTGTTTCTGAGTTTTTGGGCTTTGTATTTTTGTTGCTTGTGATATTTACAGTTATGCATGTGTTTTCTACATTCTACTTGACCTTTTTTGACTGCTCATTTAGTGTAGGAAGGTTTTTGCTACAGAGAATAAGTTTTCAATTATCATACAGTTAGAAAAAATAGTTGTCTTAGATCTTGTTATAAGGATAAAAAATAAGTTTTTTTCAATCTAGTTCAAGAAAATTATCAAAGGGTTTGAAATATTTTCACTCAATATATAATGATAATACGCATATATAATTATTAGTTCTTAATTTTAATTTTATTTTTTAAATTTTTATGCCTAATATCGCTCAGGCTCACGTCTGCACCTTGCGCCTTGTGCCTAGGCGCCTTGCGCCTTTAACAACTATGAGTCATAGTCATTTGGATCTGTCATAATGTTTAGATATCTTACTCCTAGTTTTATGCCGCCAAACATGTAAAAACTTATATTCATCCTGATGTCCATGATATTTTTTCAGTTCTACATAAATTATCACACATTATCACGAAAATATGCATAAGGACCGTGAAACCAAAGCACTAACTGTTACTGAATTTGAGATGTCACTCAAGCGCACGTCTTTGGCTTGAGCCATGCACCTTAACCAAGGTGCAAGGGGCAAAAAAGGCATGCCCCCATACTTTCTTCTCTAGCGAGCCTTTTCGATCATAAAGACCACCATCACTAGAGTCAAAATCTCCCGATTTATCAGAATCAAGCATCAAAACAACAGAAAGTCGCCAGAATCTCCATCTCTGTCACCAGAAAATAACTGGAATCTTATCAGAACACCATCCCCTAGGTTGTCCATAGCCAATCCGTTCACTTCCATGTTCACATGTCTTAAATCTCCTTCCGTGCTGTCTTTCGTCTCAAATCTCCTTCCTTGCTGTCTTTCTTGGGTTTTCTCTCCTACTTTAAACTCTTTCAGCTCGCTGTGTTCTTTTTTTTTCCCCAGTTCCCACACTGTTTTTCTTTTTTCCAGTTATCACTTAGCATATACATAGGAGTATTACATTTATTTATTTATTATAATAGAATAGTATGATTGCACAGTAAAGCTAAAGAGAGCATAATACTGTTTATATAAGTCTTATTCCTTTTCTTAATTACTGTTTCTTTTTATTATTTTTTAGTTTAATATTTTACACAATATATTAAATTTTTTCTTAGTGCTTAATATGTTTACTTAAGATTTATGCAATGAAAATTGTTAGGGGATGTTTAGTTTTGGAAAACATTTTCTGTTTTGCTCTTCTAGTTTTCTTTTCGTTTTCTTTGTTTTCCAGTTTTCTATTTTCCAAAATAGAAAATGGAAAACAGAAAATTATATTTGTTTGTCTAACTTTTTATTTTGCAATTCTTCATATTCTCATAATTTTTATTTTTCTAATGAAATTTATTATAATTACTTTTTATTTAATATAATATTTATTATTGTGATTCATATGATAATATTTAATATTAAATATATTTATTTTATAAAAAATTATAATGCACATTTAATTAATTTTAATAAATAAATGTTTAAAATGAAATTACAACATGTTTATTATCCTCCACTATATGTATAATAGACAAAGTTATAAAAAATGATAATTACTAAAAATCAGTTTTTGAGCGATTGACAAATTTTTATGTAATATAAATATAATTATTAAATCATATGAAAAAATAATTACTACGAATGAAAAATTATAGATAATAATTTCAAGTTTGGTGTTTATACGAAATTATATTAAAAATTTTGTAAGAACATAAAGTATATTTTTCATTATTAATTTTATTTAAATTATTTTTGTATATTTTTCTAATGTATTCAATTCATTATTTGTGTTTTTAACTTAAATTTATTTATATATAATTTATTTACTAATACAGAAATATTTATAATGTATATTTAAAAAGTATTATTTTATTCAAATATAATGTTTATTTTCATTTTGTAATTTATTTTAAAAACAAAAAAGCGACCAATTAAAATATAAATACACTCTTATTAGTGGCAAAAGATTTAAAATCAGAGTAGTGGTTGATAAAGGCGAACAAGGTGGCGGTAAAAGGCAATGGCTAGATGAAAATAAGGAAAATTAATTACTAAAATAAAATAAAAGTTTAATAAAAAATTTACCTAAGGTTCGTAAAAAAATTAATAAAATAATAATTATAATATAATATAACTAAAAATAAAAATAATAAAAATATATATATAAGGAGATGAGGACTAGAGAGAGAGAGAGACAGAGAGAGAGAAGAGATGAGAGAGAAGGGATAAAGAGAAAAAAAAAAGGAAGAGAAAAGTCTGAAAAATTTAGAAAACATTTTTTTTAGTTTTCCAATGCATGCTATAATTTGAAGAATTTAGAAAACAATTTTCTAGTTTTCTAAATTAGAAAATGTTACAACTAAACATTAAATTTTATTTTCTAGTTTTCTTGGAAAAATTTTCTAGAAAACAAACTTTGTTTTCCAAACTAAGCAGGCCCTTAAATTCTTTAAAATGAATTTCTTTAATAAGTTTTTTTATAGAAGTTGAGAATTGATTTCTTAAATATGTTATGAAATTAAATAATGTTAAAATTTTATAGGCATTATTTCATTTTTGTATCTCATGTCGATTAGGTGCGCACTTGCGCATTAGCTCCAGCACCTTTGGCACCTTGCCCTTTTAACATCTATGCTCACTGATAATGAGCTTAAGCTTTTTGGAAACATGGTTAATGGACATATAGCTCTCAAGTATGAGAGGACATAAACCTCTCCACCAGAACAAAGATAGAACTTTAAACTTACTTCAACTATAACAGCATCGCCAAATCCAAAGCCACAAGCTGGGATGTCATCACCACCAAAAGTAGAGAGTAACTGGTCATATCTTCCACCACCACATATGGCTCTCAACTTTCCTTCTCTATCAAAGCCCTAGAAAAAAAAATTAAGCCATTTTAGATAATTACTTGAGAAAGTGGAGAAGAATCTTTGAGATTAAGCAGCCAACAATCTAATAGAATGAATAGCATGGAGCAATGAAGTTACAACGACCAGTTTTCAGTATATTAAAAACCTTATTTGTCCACATTCAAAAGTTATTTTTCATAGAAATAAAGATGTCATAATACTTGCACAAAGTATAAGCATGAAGCTTCAATTGCACGGGTTTTTAACATGGAGTACATCAATTAATGGACTCAACTATACAAACAAGACTTTGCTCAAGTCAATGATAATAGCATTTCTCATGCTAGTGCTTAGAATGTGTACTAGAGGTGAGTACAGTTCAGTCCAATTCGAAGATTTGGAAATCTCTGAGACCGGACCGAAATTTCGGAAATTTTAAAAATGGAGAACCTGTTAGGTCCAATTCGGTTAGGTTTTTTTTATAAATTTGGGATAGTTCAATTCAGTTCTTCAATTCTTTCAGGACAGTTAAGTTCAGTTCGGTACCAATTCGGATATTTGGTTATTTTAATTTATTAAAATTAAATTTTACATTTTTTTCTTTTAATCATTCAAGACTAAAATAAATAAGTGATAATTTAATAAATTACAACTAATGACTTACACATTAAATGCTAAATTAAATTTTTTTTAAATGTTTACTACTAATTAATAGTTAATATTGTCTAATTATTAGTAATATATACCAATTGAGAGAGTTAGCTAGTAAAATGAATAATTAAAATACTTATACATGTGTGTGTGTGTGTGTGCATATATATTACGGTTCGGATATCGATTTTACGGTTAGGTTCCGTTCCGATATCACAAAATCTTCAGTATCATCCCGTTTACTTATTTCCAAAGCGGTTTGGTTCGGAGATTTTAAAAAAAAAATCAAATATTTCAGTTCTGATACCAAACCAGTCCAGTCCCTCAATCCAATTCAATAATTTCCGTTTTCCATGTTTACCCCTAATGTGTACCATGCAAACCTGCAGTACTTCAAGTAATCTAGGAAGAGATGCAAACATTAACGCTACAACAGTAAAAGTAGCATTATTCCTCACAGGAGTATTGCTATATAACGATTGATGTCTACGAGCATGAAATCAGCTGTTCATGTCCTCATGAAACATATACAAAAACCAGAAACAGAAAAGTGCATTTTTCTATCCAAGCAACAACATTTTATAAAAAAAAAGTAGCATTTTGTAAATAAAATTGTTCCATTAGTGCCAAAGGTAAAGTCAAAGATGGGAAAACAGTATCAAAAATCTAACCTCGAAAACAGTACCAGTATAGTAGGCAAGGCCACGAACAACTGATGCATCAAACTCAATCCACTCAGAATAACCAAACTTTTCAGCAAGCGAGAAAAGTTGTTTAAGATCAGCAACTGATTCACTGGTGCTCCCAAGGATCTCTACATTCACAAACATACATAGTTGGAAATCAAAAACTCAACTCCACCAAGAATCCTCAAGCAATCATTTCAATATCAAAGAACCAAAATATGAGCCAATTCAGAATTTGAAAGTAATATATAAATTTTCTGGGTTATTGTTTCATAAGGAGTAGATCTGCTTTTGATGTTTTTAGCCTACATGATCTGTGAGTAGATCTGATTTTGATGTATTTAGCCTAAATGATCTGTGCATAAACTACTTTCAGTAAAATAAAAAGTAATAAACTTCTTGAATATACATTTCCAGTGGCTTTAACTTTTAAAAAGGAAAAGAAAAGAAGGAATGTTACAGGAAAAGGTAAATTAGAAGTTCTCACAAGAAAAAGGGTCTAAGATGGTACGGTGCATTATGCAGATTTTCATAGCACCCTGAATACAATCTGCAAAAGGATCGGGTTTTTGGCTGCACAAGTTAGATGTTGCCATTTTACCAAATTTAGGATAAAACATTTTGGTTCTCTACCACTATTAAGAAAATTTCTTTTGGGTATCCGTTGCTGTAATTGAGAATAGAACACTAATGATATGCCAGAGAATAACCTGTGTCTTTTTTGCCAAAAATAAAAAAAAGTAACTTCTCAAGCCACTCGATGAATCCAACCTTCCAACTTTGTCAAGGACTTTATGGACAGGACTTGCAGTAGCTCATCAGTAGCATCATCCGACATCCCAACTGACTTCAACTCTTTCTTAATTTCATCTATTGGAATCTTCTCGATCTATTTTGAGAGCATTATTGAAAGTGAAACAATAAGATGTAACAACAATGGAACAACACGACCACATACAAGCGTTAAATGATTAACTATCCAAATTAATTTGCACAATGCAATCAAGGACTGGAATATGTCATAATTATTACACATCATAAGGACAAGGCGAAATTTAATCTCAAGACTGCCAACTCAGACAACTTACCTTGTCTATGATGATGCAAACCTTCCCAAATAAATTGTCAGATATAGAATAGCACCTCAAAACTTCCTGCAAAACCTGTAAAGATAAAAAAAAGCATTAAACATACATAACACTTGATTTATTTTTTGTCTGTTATTTTATATCCAGATGTTTCCCCCTTTTTTCGTTGGTGGGGGGCATGTTGGAATCATTACTATTTTTCTTTTTGTCCCTTACTACTACTAATACCTTTTAAGCAACTTCTACTGGAGTTTAGAACTCACTCAAATGAACCAAACAAATGCAGAATTAAAGGCACTTAATAAGAGCAAGACATCTGACTCTCCCCAAAACCACAATGCATGAAGATCCATACCCTTTTGCAACCCTTTAAATTGTTACAAGGCATTATTAAAGAGTAAAGGCCTTTGCAAACAGTACAATTATAGATTGTCTCATGTTTGCATAATCCCAACTCTCACATTCTAAATGAATGGTTGAGATTTATTAGCAAATAATTTTCAAATTTCAAGTGGTAGTTATATATTAAAGGATGAGATTGTAATCATTCATTGAATTCAAAGGATAAGAACATGATAGGATCATGATCCAGAAAGAAAACATCTAATCATCTACAAAACGCAATGCCATTAAAAAAACCTCCAGTAACAGTCTGCATTCAACAAGAAAAAAGGCAAACACCTTTCGGCTAGAAACCTTGAATCCAACATCTGATGCAGTGATCCCAATTCGCTTGAAAAATGTGACAATAGAAGAAATAAGCTCTGCTTCAGCCTACAAAATGAATAGAGAAAAACTTTAGAAAAAATATGACAAACAAACTCAAGGGGCATGAAAAACATATTTAAAGGACTATCTGAGGGAAATTATAATATTATAGTATAATTGGAACCAACAATACAGATAAAAGTGCAATCATTTAAGCCATCTTGAGGGCTTTACTAAAGCTGTCCATCCAGTACGAGGAGAAGATGGTGAATAACTGTGTGAAAATGTGTAAATCTAGTTCTATCCTTTTGGTTTGAGAGAAGAGGGAAAGGTTGGAGAGAGACAGAGGGGGAGGAGGGGCAATTTTTAAAAATATCCCTTCAATGTCATGTGCATGACATGAAATATATAAAAAATCATCAACATAAGATAATCTTTGATAAAGAATATAAAGCTCGCAGCAATTACCGTGACTTCAGGTACACCAATAATATCCATATTCCACTGGTAGTGTTCACGACGACGACCCCTTGTCATCCTCTCATATCGCCAGCACTGTCCAACAGCAAACCATTTCAATGGGAGGGGTACCGATTTTCTGGACCAAAAAAGAAACATGGAGATCAAATTCTGGAACTGTACCTGGATACAAAAATAATAAGCAAATAAATAAATGAACATATAAAAGACTATGCACAGTAAATAGTTGAATTAGGAAAACAGTGTTAAAGAAACATGAAAAGGAAAAGCTTAAACAAAAAATGGTATGGTAATTCAAATTAAAAGATGCAATACCCTTTCTGTATTACTAGCCTTGCCAGAGATGGAGTGAGCTCAGGCCTCAAAGCAACACGACGATTTCCACGATCTTCAAAACAATATAACTGCACAAAGATGGATTAGTATGCTACAAAATCAGTATGCTATACACAGGTTCAAAAGAATCAGAACTTCTGTAAGACCCACAGCAATAATAGTCCAAAACAAAGCTCAAGTTACAGTCAATGCCATAATAATTATTTGAAACCAGTACACATGATAGGTGGTACTCAATTTTTTTTTTTTTTCTTTCTTTCTTTTTTCAATGCAGGATTTAGATGCTAGCCCTTTAAGCTTCTCATAATTTTCCATGGCTTTTCCCAAACACAAAATATGAAAGACAATAGACTTAAGTATGATTAGACAGCCTATCTTGCTATTTCCGAAAAGCACCAGAATTTGAACACTTATGGCCTCAACTCTCAAGATACATATCGATATGAAATTCCATAATCTAATTATACACTTGGTATTTAACTTAGATTGTCAAAATATAATCCACCTTCTACGAAAGGAAAGCTTCTTACTTTTCCATACTAGAACTAATACGAAATCAAAATTGTAAGTACATTAAACCAGTTCTACACTCTAAACAGAGACTTTATATAACAAATAAGAAATAACAACAATGTGTTAAAGCTAAGAAGCTATGCCTGGTCCCTAATTTCCTCTCCGGCTTTCCTAATAAACAGCGCTTCCGATTCCAATACCGGAAAATCCACCTCCTCGAATCCGTACAATCTCGACACCTTCAAAAATCAACAACAATAATAATTGAAAAAACACATTAATTAATTAATTAACTAAAATTTGCATAAATGTCGCGTGTTTAAATCTACATATGATTAGCCCTAACCTCTTTGAAATTGTTGAATAGCCAGTTGCGGAGGCGCATTTCTTCTGGCGGAAAATCTCTAGTTCCTTTAGGAGGATTCACGTCGATTTTGTGAACCGCTTCTTCGCCAACCAGAGGCGGAGGGGCCGATAAGGCACCGGACCTTCCTCCTCCGCCACCTCCGACATTGTCGGTTGGAGAATGTGCATCAGAGGAAAGAGTTCGAGTGTTTATCGTCAGTGGTTGCCTTGGCAGAGGGAACTTGCGAAGAGTAAAAGAAATGAGGGGCGGTTTTGCAAACATACGGCTGATAAGGGGTTGGAGAGGGTGAAGTGAAGATAGTATTGGAGGCATAGCGGTGGCGGGAAGCGGAAGCGGAATAAGCTGGTCGTTTCCTGCTATCTGTTTGGTTTTTGCAAATGTAGAAGAGATCAGAGTGCCTTTTTGCCGGATGGGCCATAGAGAAAATGGGTCAGCTGGAATTCATGGGCTAGGATTTTAAGAGTTCGGTTGCAGTGTGAAAAGCTCAAGCACTCCAGTGTTCGGGTCAGTAAGCTCATGTTTTATAAATGTGGGCCCAGAAGAGAAACAGGCTAGGCTTACACATGGTACATTAGAAAACGGTGGAAAATTGCTAACCCAAAAAAAATGTAAACAATATTTTTATGTTTTCAGGTGATTCTTACTTATTTGTGGATGCATTGAATAGTTTTTGTTTTACTTCATTTATTATTGTGAAAAAGATGAAAAATAATTAGATTACTCATATCATGAAGAAAATCACTTGCTTATTTTTAAAAAATTACTCAATTTTTATTATTTTAAATTACTATAGTGAAATTCAATTAAATATTAGAATATTAATTATCCAAGTTAAAGGTTTCATTGCTTGAGTTATTGAATTTGCTTAATATTGCTAAAATTTTATTTAAAAAAAATAAAAGACTTTAGTTCTATTAGTTCAATCCTAAACACAAAAAGAAACACAATAAGAAAACTAAGAAAAATATCAAGAATAAAAAAGTTTATTGAAAAATACAATTGCCTCCATTAATAGTGATGGAAATGAAAAAAGGACTATTTTACTCACATCTTCCAATACATAATTTGATAGTGTGATAAAATTAACTTCTATATCTTAGAGTTTTTTTTTTTTTTTTTAGTTACGATACTATTGAACGTCTTTTGGAAGAACAAAAAAAAATGGTAGAAAATTTTGAGTTTAAATTCTAACTATCAATAATAGTAGAAAAAAAAATTTTTGTCAAGGTGATTATACACATTTTAATAAATTTTAGGTAAAATAATGAGGAATCAATATTAATTTACATATAAATTAAAAATATTTAAAGACTTAAATAATTAAATTAAATTTATCTATTTTTCTTGTTTATATGAAATTACATATATTAATATCATGTAAAATTTTGTAATTAAAAAATGTTTCTAAATTTTTAAAAATGATTGATTTTAAAAAATTTGACCTCCTATATAAAATATTTTTTCTATAATATTAATTATATATAAATTCAAATCAGCTATTCAACTTTCAATATTTAACATTATTAATGCTAACAATTAATTAAATATTATAATTAATTTTACATTTATTGACTTTAAAAATAGACCTATTGGTAAAAAAAAAATCTTTACATATTTTGACAATTATATTCAATTCTTTTAATTTTAGAAAATTTAGACAATTTTGTAAAAGTTTTGATAATTATAGCCAATTTAAGATTTTGGTCAAAATTAAATAACATAATTTTTGATATATCATTCATCTAAGGTTGAATTTTAAAAAGGATGTGTTCAATGGGTACTATTAGGTTTAAAATTCAATCTTATACTCATGATATGTCATAAATAATGTCATATAATTTTGATCAAAATCTCAATTTGGCCAAAATTGTCAAAATCTTTGTAAAATTGGCTAAATTTAACAAAATTAAAAGAATTAGATATAATAGTCAAAACATGCAAAGGTTTAAATTTTTTTTTTTTTACCAATAAGCTTTTAAAACACATAAAATTTGAGATGATTTATCAAACAAATAGAGTGACATTTTCTTATGCTTTTATTAAAAAATTAATATATCAAATTAATATATGTACAATTTTTTAATAAATTTTATGAGATAAATTATTTTAAGAGAGCATCACCGATAAATTATTTTAAGAGAGCATCACCAAATAAAATTTTGATAAATTTATGGGTAAATAAAAAATTTGGTCCCTAAATTTTTTAATTTGTTCTATTTTGATGTTTAGATATTTTTTTTTTGTTTAATCAAGTGTTTGAACTGATAAAATTATTTTTAATATGGTGTTTTCTCTTATCTAAATGAGTAAAATCCATAACTCGATTACATTCATCTAACTTAGTATCAGATTCTGCATATTATTTTCACTGATTATGTATCTGAAATTTATATACATAATTTTTTCACTTTAAATATAGAATTTGTTCTTTTTTTTTGTTTTACTTTTTGTATATATTTGAATAAATTATACAGTGATATAAATAGAATTTATTCAAATATATAGAAAGCAAAAAAAAGAACAAATTTTGTAATTAGAGTGAAAAATTGATGTACCCATACATAATTACTTGAAATAATATATAAAATATGAAATTAAGTCAGATATATTTTTACGCGCCACTCACTGATTATTTAGATTAAAAAAAAATACGACATTGAAAATGATGTTATCAGTTTAAACACTTGATTGAATAAAAAAATATAAACATCAAAATAAAAAAAATTAAAAAGTACATACATTAGATTTATAATTTACCCTAAATTTATTTAAGAGAGCGCCACATGATAGAGGACTGGACAGGATCAGCTTGTTTTTTTTAAAAAATATATATAACACAGAAAGCCAAGAAATTTGAATCTATTTGAATATAAGAGATTTGAATTTATTATAATATAACAAAGAAAGCCAAGAAATTTGAAGGAAGTTTCATATTGTTCACCCGTGAACAAGTAGAGAACATCTAAAAAGACAAAAGTGTTAATATGTGCATCTCAAATCATTGCTTTTTGTCCAAAAAAAGTCCCCTGAAAATTTCACTTATTTGTTTATCTCCTCTATGACACCCTACTATGTCCCAGGAAAAGCTCCATTTGTTTTGTGGAAAACATTTTTCTAAAATATATTTTCTATAATTTTTTTATTTAGTGTATTTAGAAAAATTAATCAATAGAAAATATTTTTATGATTGAAGGAAAAAACCAAGTCATTCTTCAGAAAAATGAAAGTCATTTTTCAGATTTTGACAAATTTATTCAAATAAAAATAAATCATATAAATACATGTATTTATTATCATTGATCAACATCAACTATTAACATCATCACCGGTTATCATCGACTAGCGGAAGTCATTGGCAAAAGGTGGGACATGCAAAAAAATTGTCATTTTTGAATATATTTTTCCTATATTAAATAATAAATTATATAAATATAAAATATTTATAATCTAAATTTTATTATAATCTTATTAGTCAAAAGAAAATTAATATTTTTTATAATGTGTTTCAAACACCAGAAAATATTTGTCTCGACCAAATTATTTTATGTAAAACAAACGTAATCTTAACTTTAAACTTAAAGCTACAAAGAGTCAAAACTCAATATTTCATATGCAATTATGTAATTTTACATGTATTTGATATTCAGAAATTGATAAATCTTTCTAAGGGAACTAAGATAGAAACTCTAGTCGTTTTATCTCTTACTTTTCTCTCAAATTTTTCTTTTTTTCCTTTACTCATCCTTTGGAGCTATCATCAGCTACACCGTCGATGATAGCCCATAATTTTATTATTTGTTTTACTAATTTGTCTATTTTCATTTCAATAATACAAATTTGTATTGCAATTTTTCTAGTTTTTTATTTTTTTTTTGTAACTCTGATGGAAGTTTTTGGTTTTTCTTTTATGAAAATTTGTATCCTCTTGTATGCAGGTTATTATTATCCCTTTATGGGCTGAATTTATAATATCATTGAAGACATTGATAAATTATTTGTAGTAACTCAACTAAATTTATTTAAAAACAAAAATATCGAATTGTGACTTATAGCCACCAAATGGAATGTGTTTCCCATTATTATGCAAAGTTTGATACTCTATTAACATAGTTGTATCTCCACAAAAGAAGAACTTCACTTTTTGGATCAAATTCAATATACTTGATGCTAATATATGTGTTGTGAGGTGTGAGTTTTAATTTTTTTATATGTATTGGTATGCTTATATTTGATATTTCATGAATGAGAATTATTTAAAAAAATAAATAAATCTTTTTGCATTGATAACAGAAATAGATACATTTATCATTAAGGTATTGACTTGAATTAAACTCCTAACTAAGATAATTCTAGGATCACTCAATTAAGATTTGTAATTGATTTTACCTTTAATTATGCAAGGAAAGAGAATCATTACAGTACACAACTCAATCTCTTTATTCTAGCGAGTCAAGAATAAGGGCCAAATTGCATTAGAATGCAATATAGTACTATTTTAGAAGAGCCTTAATACAAAGAATGCGTGTTTCACGTTTGTTATTTATCATGCAGAGAGAAGAATCAAGCCAAGCGCCTTCCAAACCTCACATGTGCATTTCTTCATCTCTACAATAATAAATTTTCCTTTCTTGTTGGATGGTTCTGCGAAATTTCTTGCTCAACATGCACGTATACGGCCAACCATTTTTGGCTTTTATACGTCCATTGGACATCAATTTTATACTTTTAAATTCAGTAATATTAACAATATTTATATAGTTATAAAATTATAAATTCAAGGTTTAATTTATATATTAATTTTTATTGGACTCCTCATGCATAGTGGTAGACTGTTAGCCATATCGGTGGAGTTCCTTGACTTCATAATTTTAAATTTTTGGATCTCTTCTACCACGCTATAAATTTTGATTTAGTTTTTTTTTAATTAAAATAAATTCAATTACTAGGCATGCGTTTTATCACATATTACTTGGCATGCTATAATGGGTTCTTTACTGAAGCAGTTTTTTCATACAAAGAAGGATAAACTCAGGTGAAACAAATTAACTAGCTCTTAACTTAAGATGCCTCTCAAGTCCTCAAGAAGAATAGCGATTAACGTAAGCTTATTTGATTCAAATTTTGAAATCGAAATTGAAATTAGAAAGAGAATTAAGAGAATTCGGATAAGGAATTATTAATTAGAAAGAGAATTAGTGAATTCAGATTCAAAGTTCAAATACCCAGAATCATCAATCTAAATCAAAGAAATCCAAAGTATTCATTTTCATAAAATCAAACAGCAAGTTCAGAATATTATGTGAAATTTTAAACAATTTAAAGATATGTTCCTGCAAGACTACAAACTCTAAATGCATAGAATATTCAATAAAATCACTTTATAAACAATTTATATTAAAAGAGCATTTTATAAAAATATATTTAAAAGGTTATAGTCAAATCCATAAACATTTTCATACTAAGAAAAGAAAATATATTTAAAACCAAATGGAAAGGAAGTGTACAGTAATTGATATTCAACTTGGAACGACTTTTCAATGGATAGGTTGATATACTTGGTACCAACTGGAACAAAGTGTACAGTACTTGATATATTCGATGCCAAAGAAAAGAAAATGTGAAAGTAGTTGGTACTCATATTGGAACAAATCAAAAGAAGAAAATGTGAAGCAAAAAGGCCTACATCACCCACATTGCACAAATTCCATACTCATGACTTAAGTCCAAATTATGTTTTAATCAAATTAGTAGCACTATAATTTAAAAAAAAAATAAAATTATTCAAGAAGTGACTCTATATTAATATATTGAATAATAACCAAGAAAATTAACTCTTTAGAAAAAGAAAATAAAATAAATTAAAAAGGGTACCCGAATGGAAATATTGTAAAGCATGAATATATATATAATGGATTAGCAACTTGAGCTTCCAAAAGAATCAAGATGGTTCCAACAGAAGAATAATAAGGGTGCCCTTAAGAAACAATAATGGAGTTTACATGTATTAAAAATGTATGTAAACTAAACGTGGCCATCTCTAAAACATGCAATAAAAAGAAATAATATTTGAAATGATTTGAGAAGGATAATAGCCCAAACAAAGTGACACTATGCAATTTGTATACACGTGGCTATTAGGAACATAAAAAGAAATGGGCACTTTCGTCTATTTATGAACACAAGAAGTAAACTTAGATGGAGAAGGAGATAAAGGTATTTTACGGAGAATTAGGACCTCTCAAGAAGCAACCACAAACACATATTCTAACTCATTCTTTCTGTGATATATGTTGCGAAGATTTGAACGAAATTAAAGAATAGAGATAAACCCTCACCAGTCTGGACTGAGAAAGAAACCGAATTGAGAAAAATTAGATTCCTAATTAAAACTCTTTTTTTCTTTTTTTTCTAAATGATGATTCGCCGCTTGAAGAAGAAAAATATGAAAAATGAAAGATGAAGATAAATAGGAGAGTTTTTTTGTAGTGGTTGAGAACGTAATAGTTTACACAGATGAAAATTTTATATGAGAGTTTATGAGAGTAAGGCAGTTAATAAAATTGACCAGATAAATAAAATAGTCGATCCTTTTTTATTAAACAAATAAATAAAACACAATTATTTTTCTCAAAATATTTGAAGACCAAACACTTATTTTTATTTTTATTTTTATAAAACAGTAATAAAATACTTATATAAATTTAAAATTTGTATGGAATATTTATAAAGGTAAATAATAGAACTTAATATAATTTACATGTATGCATATCTAAAGTAAGATTTCAATGGCTATCATTGGTAATAAATAATTAAATAGTAAATAGTTGAAGTTTTATCCTAAAGTGTATTTTTTATATTCTTAATTAGATATTTTTTAACTCTTGTTTTAGTTAATTTTTTGAATTTTAAAATTAATAGTACAACTTGTGATTTGAATAATTGATTTAATTAATTTAAATATTTATATAGAGAAAGTTTGGATCTTTCAATATCTATCCTTGTTTCAATCTCCGAATAATTATTGCGCTAACATTTTTTGATTTCTTATGAGTAATATTAAAATTAATTATTTATCCTAAAATTATATAGAAAATTCGAATCCTTCTTGTATCAGCTAAAACTATTTCTTTCTGTGCTTAGACTTAGCTCATATTTTAGACTGTCTAGATGTAACTTATATCTAAAGTTCAAATGAGTGTTAATTATAGAATACGACATACATTTTATCCCTCTTTAAAAATTTTTTAGCATGAAAATATATCAAAATTTGACAATGACTTTGAAACATATTTACAAATGTTTTTCAATATAAATCTCTAATAGATTGATTTTATCGCTTTTTTATAATTGTTTAAAAATTGTGCAATTAAATGTTTCTTAAATATTTTATACATTTAGAGTTCATAGATTTCTGGGAATAATTCTTTCAATGTATTTAAAATTTCATTTGTTATTCTAAATATATAGCTTGATATTTGTAAATTTTAAATGTTTGATTATACTTGATTTAAATTATCGACTTTGAAATATTTAAATTTTGAAATTTCTGCTATCTGATTTCTTAGTTTTGTTATATAACTTATTATTGTTATTGATGTCTGAATTTTTGTTATTTGCATTTTAAATTATATTTTGATGCTATTTGAATGAGTTTAATTTTGAAATCGATATTTAGTATCCAAATATATGTAATTGATTATTTGTTATTTTAGTCTTATCGTATGAATTATTATGGTAATAGGGTTGCATTTCTTGTTGTCATGTATCATAATTCATTAAATATTGAATTAAAGTTATGTATTAATATTTATGAAGAAAGTGATTTATATTTGATTATCTGGTAATGCGCTTATTATATTGGCCTTTGGTAATATGGACTATCTTCACTGTAGAATATTATACCAAAAATATTTGATTTGAAATATTTTACTAGTTTAAATATATTAAATATTGATTTGAAACCTCTACTAGTTTGATTGTTTATATTAGTTTTTAATTATTTGTAGCATTAGCATTTTTATAAATATAAAACTATATTGTGAAATTATTTGAGCGATTTATTTTTTTGTGTGCTATAATTATTATTCACTAAACATTAGCTTAACTCACATCTGTTTTATTTTTTTTTCAAATTATTAGATATTTTTAGTTAGTTCAAATTTTAGTATGCTCTTCCTTGAAGCATCTATCTTTTATTTGTTATTTTTAATATTTGCTGGTACGTTCGATCTCTGTCTTTCCCGAGCTAACTATTATTGCAATTATTTAAATGATTTTATTTTATTTCATTTGATAGAGACTCTGTAGTTTATTTTTAGGATTCTTTTATTTTAATATTATTTGTTCGGATTTATTATTGAATATTCAAAGAATATGTTATTCAAGATAATAATAACTGATTATCACTGATTATTTTTTTCTTTCTTTAGAATTATATTTTCTATTTAGGTTTGTATAAAATAAAGTAACATTAATTTATACATCAGTCACGGTCTTAATTTAAATAATGATATTCGCAAAAATTAAAGTAACATTAGTTTATAATTTATACGTCAGTTACAGTTCTAACTTAGATCAATAAAATTAAAATTACATCACTAATTGGTTTGATTTTTATTTTAGTAATATATAGTATATATATTTGCATTTCATGAGTGATGATAAATGCATAATTTGTTATTTGAAGTAAATATAAAATTATGGCGGCTAGGTTTCAGCCCATCCCATCTCACGCCAACAAATTTCCATTGGTCTCTATCGTCAACAGATAGCCCGTTGGTAAACTTTGAAGTCTTAAGGGACATCTATTGCGTCATTGATATTGTCAGCATTCTGAAAAATCTCGAATATTCCTCTTTTCCTTGTTTGTCTATCTTGATTAGGACCCCTTCCACAGGGTATTTACCTCCCTTAACCCTCAGTTACTCAAATATTAAATTATTATATAAATTAAAAAAAATTATACTGCACCTGATGTATTTATCTAACAAATATATAATCTATAGTTAGTAAATAAACAAAATGATATCTGAATATGAGTAACTATGAATATAATAGTAATTTTGTCAAATTAGTTTGTAAGTGAATATAATAGTAATTCTGTCAAATTAGTTTGAGTAGTTTTTTTTTTTTTTAATTGGATGTGCTTCCTAAAAAAATTGATAGGAGTTATGTGTTGTTGAATTAGTAAGAAATTATATTCTTTATTTATGGTTTTAATTTAAAATTTATTAAAAATTATAAGAAATTATTTTTTAAAAAAAATAGTTAAATCTAATATAAATAAATTTATTTGAATTGAATCAAAAAATAATTATATAAAAATTCTTTTACTATATAAAAATTAAATATTATTAATTAGTATTGGTAACTTAATAAATTAGTGGATGAATGTTTTATAATCTTGTGGTAAAAGAGATGATAAAATTTAAATTTTAACGTGCTTATTTTTTAAAAATATTTTTAACATAAAAGAGATATAATTTATTAGTTTATCAATTTAATCTCATTAATGCATTGTTTTGTTAATATAAATAGAATACAATTAACATCTAACTATTATTTAATTTTGTTTGATTACTTTATAATTAACTTAATTATTTGATCGATTTCCCTATGTTAAAATAGTTGTTTACTTTAAGGATGAAAATTACAATCTCATTTATATTATTGTATTATAATACTGTAATTAATAATTTATTATTAAATTAAATGAAAATGATTATTTATTATTAAATTTAATAATATTATTAAATATATGAATTATAGAATTCACTTTATTGAAATCGTGCGATCCATAGTTTTCACATTTTTGGATAAATAAAAATTGGATGGGGCATTTCGTTGTGTCCTACACGCTATGGTGGGGCAGGCAGTGTGTCGCATGATTCAAACATTTGCGTTTTGTCACGATATAGGGGATGGGAATGGGGGGCCTGTGCTTCACGATGTTGAATTGTTGATCCTAAAATCAAAGTTCAAATTTCATTTCCGCACGAAACTAGAGACATCTTCATACTACTCCATCATAAGTTTAATTCAATTTGTTGTTTTTAAAAAAAAACTCCAATAAGTTGGATTCGTTTTAATTTTTAATACAAAAATTTTAAATTAAATTAACCTAAATTTATGTTAAATTTATTATTTATATTAAAATATAAAATGTATTAAAACATATTGATATTAACAATTTAATTTGAAATATTGATATTAAATTTAAGTTTTTTAATTTTATTTTATTTAATCAATTTCATTTAATTTAAACGACTGGTACCTCTACTATATATTAAATTCAATTGAGATAGGCTTAGGCAAGTAGCTAGTCTGAGGTAAATGCAAATGCCCTCCTTCTTTTCAATAACAAATTAATAGATCTTAATTTCAACTTCTATTTTTTACTAGCACATAATGCACTTCTTCTTTCTTTTTTTTTTTTTTTTTTTGGAATAATGCACTTCTTCTTTTCAATAGCAAATAAATAACTAACAAATCGAAATTTAACTCTCCCACCCCATTGACTTATGACAAAAAAAAACAAACAAATCGAAATTCATGTGATGTAGGTAATGCTCTCGTTCTCTTCAATACCATATTAATAATTAATAAGTCGTGATTCGCATAAAAATAAATTAAACACACAAAAGAAAAAACTAGTCAGGAGCAAACAAAACGACGAAATGGTTGTTATTTTGTTAATACATTAAGCAAAAAAAAAAAAAAATAAAGGTTGAAGGAATGCAAAGAAATCCTCTCTGTTATCAGAAATGTGTTGCTCCTTTGTCCTCCAGCCAATATTTATAAGTGGAATCAGAGTAATTGTTAAGTCTAGGAATGCAGTGTTGTAATGGAATTCTATTTTGTAGAACTTATTCTGGAAAAACTACTTGGTGCCACTGCATTACAAGGTGAAACATATGCTTTTCTCCAGGCTCTCAAAATTGCCATGAACAGGAATGTTAGTCATAAGCTTTTTGAATCAGACTCAGCGTCGGCTCTTTTTTAGGGAATGTCAGCCTCTTCTAGGGACATAGTTGATGCACTTGTGGACTCCATTATAACTGACATCCTTTTATTCTCAAAACATGACACAAATATAAATTGAAAAGATTAAATTTATTCCATTTTTTTTATTAAACCATTTAATTGTTAAATCGATGATACCAATTCAGATGACAATGTATAGTCTCGGGACAAATTGTGATGTTGACGATATCGGATTAAATAAATATATATTGGTATATTTTACAAAGAGATTACCTGGTAATTCCGATTAACTAAGAATTGTTCCGGAATTTAGAATCATGCCATTTGCAACATACAAACAACCAAAATCCAATTTAGAAAGCAACGTAGCTCAGAAATTGACCAATTTTCATCTGCTATACGGCTGCAATTCTCCGTATGAGATTCTTCAAATCAAAAGAAAACCTACTAATATAAACAACCAGAAACAATAACCCAATCAATCAAATTTAATTGTATTCCAATCCAATTTCACAACCCCCCAATGAAGCAGCTTTTTAAAATTTACTCAGACTTGCAGTAGCAGTGCGTCAAGGTAAACGCACAATGCTTTACAATTCCACTTTCAATGGCACAGCCCACATCATGTTAAAATCGAGTCTATTCCCATTAAAATTAAGATCAATTCCGTAATATAATTTAAAATTTAACTCAAATTTAATAAATTTTATTTTACAACTCTTCTATAATAACTCGATTGAAATATTTGTATATTTTTAATTTATTAATTTAAATAAATTCAATTAAATTTAAAATAAATTTAATTAGTTTATATAAATATTCTTAGATATAAAAATAATAATAATAAAATTCTTAAATTTTAATTATATTAGCAAGCATTTCAAATTAAATATTTTAAACTTAATTTGATAAGTTACTGCAAATTTAATATTTTTATATATTTAACGAGTCAAGTTATATATTCCCTCGCCCACTCAATGGGGTTAGTAATGTCATTTCAGTTGAGCAGTCACGGTCAAGTCTAACAGTCCTTTTCGTAGAGGTGAGCAAAACCGAACTGAAATTAAAAAATCGAACTGAATTAAGTAAATTCGATCTATTCAATTCGGTTTTAAAATAAATTTGATTCGGTTTAAAAAAATAGGAAAATTCAGTTTTTAATTTCAGTTTGGTTTAAAATTGAGAAAATCGAATAAACCAAATTTATGAGATTTTTTAATATTTCTTTTAATTTGAGTTTAAAAAACTAAAATTAAATTATTTTATATAAGATAAAAAAGCTCAGCAGCCCATTGAGCCCAAAACTGAAAACCGAATCAAACTGATTTTTTTAGTTCAATTTATCTTAAATTTTGGTTCGATTAGATTTAAATTTAAACTAAATTCGATCTATTCAATTTTCATAATTTCAATTCAATTTAAATCGAACCGACCGAATATCCAGCCCCAGTCCTTCGTAAACAACCATCAGTCGGCAGGCACAGATGTGACCTCATCATTTCATTATTATTTATGCCCATGCCATGCCATGCTATCGGTACAATACCATACCATACATCAGGCTCTGCTTATATATTCCCGACCTCTGCTCTTTTCCGTCGCCGTTCAAAAAACGATTCAACTGACTCAAACAAAACCCTAATTTATAGCTACTACCTAACATAGTAAAGAATACAAATGGGTGCTGAGGTTAGTCAATTACTTAGTTTCTTCTTATTATATTATTATAGAATAAAACAAACGAACTAAAGAGTTTGATTTGATGAATTTTTGGTTGGTTTGTTGAGCAGAAAGAAGGCGGAAAGACTGAGGGAGAGCAGAAGCCTGCCAGCGACAAGAAAGATGACGCCAAGGTTATCTCCGTTTACAAGGTGGACATGCATTGCGAAGGCTGCGCCAAGAAAATTAGACGCGCCGTTAGAAATTTAGAAGGTAAGAACGATGACCTTTGAAAATAAATTCAAAAAAAGAGTTATTTTTCTTTAATCAAATTGATTAATAATTTTTTTTTTTTTTGGTTATTGAAGGTGTGGAGGCCGTGAAAACGGATTGCGATGGAAACAAACTTACGGTGACTGGGAATGTGGACCCTGCGAAAGTGAAAGCGAGGCTGGAGGAGAAGATGAAGAAGAATGTGGAGATTGTATCTGCTCCGCCAAAGAAAGACGGCGGCGGCGGAGATAAAAAACCTGAGGGTAAATCGGAGAAGAAACCGGAGGAGAAAAAGGATGAGGAGAAGAAACCGCCGAAGGAGGTAAAAATTCATTGTTTACTAATCAATTAATGTATCGCTAATTACGTAATTAAGTTAGTGTTAAGATTTTGATTTATATTAAAACGTTGCAGGTTACGGTCGTTTTGAAGATCAGAACACATTGCGACGGTTGCATTTATAAGATGAAAAGAATCATCAAGAAAGTCGACGGTATCACATATTGACTTACTAAACTTCAATTAATTTGTCTTGATAATTATCCAAATCTGACGCGAGCTGACGTGGCGAATGAATGAATTGCAGGAGTTGATAGTGTGACGGTTGACGCAGCTCAGGATTTGGTGACGGTAAAGGGGACAATGGATGCAAGCAAGTTGGCGCCGTACCTGAAGGAGAAGCTGAAACGGGACGTGGAGATTGTTCCGCCTAAGAAACCGGAGGAAAAGAAAGAAGCCGGCGGCGGAGAGAAAAAAGAAAAGGCAAAAAGCGACAAAAAAGACGAGGCAAAAGGCGAGAAAAAAGAAGGAGAAGCGAAGGCGGAGAAAAAAGACGGCGACGGAGGTAAAAAAGAGGATGCTGCTCCGGCGGCCAGTGGTGGAGCTAAGGTGGAGGTGAGCAAGATGGAGTATTATCCACCAATGGCGCCAACTCATTGGCTAGATGGTGTGCTTGGTAACAGTTATGCAGTGGAGCAGCACCATGGATATTACCCCAACCCGGTACTGATGAACCATGGGTACGTGCAACAAGGGTATGTACAGCAAGGGTATGTTTTGGAACCAGTGTACCACCATCCAATGCATACTCCCCAGATGTTTAGCGACGAGAATCCTAACGCTTGTACCGTGATGTGAACTGTTCATGGTCGACGGTGGAGGACGGATGGTAATAATATGTAAATAAGTACAAGTAGGGAGAGAACAGTAAATACGGTAAAAATTTACTGCTATTTGGGGGGCCGAGTAGAATTTTGTTAAGATTGTTATGGGTAGTTGAGGGGCCGGCTGGTAATGGCCGGTTCAGTTGGTTGGTTGAGCTTTATTTGCTAATAATTTTACTAATGAAAAAATTTTAATATATTATTCATCTAATTTTTATATGATTATGGTATAGTGTATTTTGTCATTAGTGAATGAGTTGTTAATTTGAAAGATATTTAAGAGGTGGTGGTTCATATTAGGTCATTTGGTTCACTCATCATTCATAAATTAGTTGGGTTAGTATTTATCTTTGTGGGGACTTGTTTTAGTTGGTAGTGAAATTATTCCATGGCTTTTCTCAAAAAATAAAAAAAGAAAAAAACAATAAAGCCTAGGCTTGGCAGGTATGCAGTACATTAGTTATTGATAGTATAAGCAAATCACCAAACAAATTTACATCGGATATTTGAGAGGAAATCATGAAAGTACTAGTTTTGGACTTTCTTTTCTTTTCTATTTATAAAAACAGTATAATATTAAGACTATGAATTTTACATCAATTTTATAAAATAAATTTGAAGAGAATTCATGAATATCATAAATAAAGACAACAATGTCGGCTTAAATCATATTTGATAATAAATGTTAATCATTATTTGGCTTGTTTAGTTTTTTTTAAGACTGATCTGGATATCCGTAAATGTAGATTCCTTTTGGAGGATTCACATTACACTTGAGATTGAGCTATCATCCATTCAGCATAAAAGGGACATAAAATAATAAATTACAAAATATTACTATAAAAAATAGAGATGAGATCTCAAAATCATGTAAAAATGATAAATATAAAATAAAAAGCCAAATTTATCTAGATTTTAGTACTATTGAAACATGAAAAAAAAAAAAAAGAAAAAATCATCGCCAATTTAAAAAAAATGATCAGTATAAAATTATCGTGATAAGACTAGTATAATGTATAGAAATAAGTGTGCAATAAAAATATAATAAATCTTGAAAACTAATATTATAGAGATGAGAATGATGAGATTGATGTATAGTGATATTAAAATAAATAAAGTTTGTAATGAGTGTAGTAGAGATAAAGTTGAAGTTGTTTGGTAGTAGACAGATTGAAGAAAATGAGATTAAGGTGATTTAGACACAACAATAGTAAGCTTTTAGATGCATCAATTAAAAAACTAAAATATATTAGAGCAGACACAATAAGAAGTTAGAGGTAGATCTAAATTTATATGAATGAAAATAATTTAAAATTATTTAAAGACCTGTTGCTCAAAATTTGTTTCAAGTGGAAAAAATGAATTTATATAATTGACTCTAAATAACTTGAGATTAAAATTTTGTTGAGCTGAATTGATTAATACCGACTCTAAAAAAAACTTAAAAAAATAAAATATTAAAAATTTTTTAGAACAAATGAGGAGTTTTTCTCTAGAAACCTTATTTTAAAAGTCAAAAGATAGAAAATATTCTTTAGTTTTAGAACTTTGGGTTATTTAATTATGTGGAATTTATGCAAGTTTGATGTTGAAGATCATCCAAGTGAGGTTTAGGTTATGGTTTGCAACTAAGAGATGGGTGTATCTCATGCAAGAAGATAAAATCATACAAAAATGATCAAATAAAGAAAAATGTCTAACCGTGGCAGTAGATAATTATGACACGTGGAATTGATAACGTATTAACGGTAGAAACGAAGAGCAATCCAGTTGGGATTTTTCTTCAGCCTTGAAAAACCAAATAATCATTTATGGAGTATTAAAGAGATAGTGGCCTACTGACTGTTCCATATATCAAGGTCAGATGTGAATAGAGGGTGGTCCTAATGAGAGGAAGAGAACACCATGGACCCTAGACAAATTCTTGTAGCTATTTTAATTGAGGCTATTCTGCTGTGTGGGTTAGGCGATTCTGTCTGTTCCATAGTTCATATAATACGTTACATATACTTTCTTTTTGTAACAGAAACTTTGTGGATCCAAACTCCCAAATATGATAGAATTAAACTATGATATGGATCACGTTTAAGCATGAGAAATTAATGTTATTTTATATAATAATAAGTAGCTTCACCACTTGGAATTTTTTTTATGTGGGGTAGGCACTATGTCCCCTCTTTCCTTATTTTATTAAAATTTACCAGCCGCAAAACCTCGCGCTCATTTAGTAATCCAAAACCTTTATACTTGTAATGCAGATCTTATCATCCATCACTATAATTTTTTTTAGTGTTTGAATCACTACGGAATTTAAGTTTCGTTCAAACAAATCATGCGAAAATAGGATTTATTTTAATACAATTTTTTAAAAATTTTACCATTGAGTATTAATTTATGTTGTATGAAAACTTCAATTAAATCACATTTTTACATTTCAGGCATATTTTTGTATTTCAAAAATTCTATATTTTTTTCCACTCTTTCACTATATGTTTATAAAATATTGTTTTCCTGTGGACATTTACCATTCCTCAATTTTTCGCGCTACATAGATATCAATTAGAACTTATACAATAAAAAAAGTTTGATTACTTTATTATATTACTACTTGGAGCCGCTAAATTGCTCTATCTTTGTAATCCTTCAGCAACTGCAATTCCATTCCGTGCCGAGAAAATAGCCAAAAGGCCAAGGATCGAAAAACATACAACGCCCTTTCATGCTGCAACAAGTTTTTAGCCACTACCTCTCCTTTAGGGCCAACTCATAAGAAATAAAATTTTGTGTCAATATCTCTACTGCCTATTTTTCAATGACATTTGTAATAAGCTTCTAGTTCTTCTAGGGTTCATCTATAGAACAGCAAATGACGTTTTGCAAATCTCAAAAGATTCAGAGAAAATTCAATTCAAAATGTTTAGTTTATACTTATTATCTTAATCACCTCTTAATTAAGGTTATCCTTCCAAATTGATAAGTTATAAGTTTTCCTTTGATATATTTTTTGAAAATGTAAAAGATTGAGAAAATTGAATTGAATTTTAGTTATTTTTTAATCAGAAACTAAATAAGTGATATAATTTAATTATTTTAGTTTTAAAAATAAATCATTTTGAAAAAAAATAATTCTAAAAATAGAATGGTTTTGTAAATAATTATTTCATGTAATTAATCCCATTTTATTTAAATAATCTTCATAATTATTTTTGCTAGTTAAATATTTGATTCCATATTTTATACACTCTTTACCTTTACGAATTGAGCAAGAAATGCTAGCTAGGTAGCCCACAAACCTGTCCCCTATATGTGTACGCATTAATCTTCATTTTTATAAGGATGAAGAGAATTCAAGACGAACCACTTTTGCTTCTTCCAAAGAAGCAACCAAAGTTCCATTTTAATTTTGATACATAGTATATGGTTTTTAGCATATGCAATGCAAGAAACTACAAACAATTAAAGAAATTTGATGTTTTATGATTATTATCATCATCATCATCATCGCCAATTTCTTTAGTAAGAGTTGTATAATCAAATCACACTTTTGTTTATTTATTCAAGTCTTTGATTGCTTATTCAACCTAGCTAACTTGCTTGCTAATTTATATTACTTGTTTTAATCATTTTTTTTTGTTTATAATTTGATTCTAATTGAAATTCAAATACAAGATTTCACATTTTTAAAGATAATTCTAGTAATGTCGAATTAAACATCGTACACAGAAATAGAGTTAGAAAGTATAAGGGTAACCTTATGAGTCGATATTAAAATAAAAGTTGAGACTTTAAAATTTCACCAAGATTACTCTATTATTTAATTGAATTATATATAATTTCACCACCAAGATACGTGGATGTCTGCATGAATCATGCTATTTTTGCAATATAGAATAAAACATGAGCAATACCCGTATCCCCCACGTGACAAAACTCATATAAATGGGATCCATCATCTATGGCTATATAGCAATAGGGCAAAAAAGAGCAGAGGAATTTCAATTGAATTTTGGAACTCCATTTGGTGACAAAAATAAGTAAATATTAACAAACCCTTGTCATTGTCTCTATTAATTTCTTAATTTGTATAGTACAAAAGGCCAAAAGCTAAGACAAGAAACAGGACTTCCAAGTACATTCCAAAAACGTCAAAAGTAAGCTAAACTCTCCTTTCCTTCCTCCTACCTTTTCTTTTCTAAGTAGTAACGTAAAGAGATGAACATATGAAGAGAAGAGAAGACTAAGATGATTTTAAGTTGAATTCAATATATTAGTCTTATGGGATTGACTCATGATGATGATAATATGATATATGACGTATAATACACACATATGTATTTATTGATTTATTTTCCAAATAGGACAATAGAGTAGCCAATCATTGAGAGGATAATTATCAATTATTGAGAGGAGTAATATAAAGCTGTAAATTTGTATTTTCATGCATCATCATGATGTTTCCTTTCTTTAATAGGGACCCTTTTTTTTATTGGCCCAATTTCTCAAAAATGGATGATTGTGATGAGGATTTTGCATAGAAAAGAATTGTGTGCTTAAATTATTTGATTTAACACCACACATTGCCCTTTCAAAATTATTATCTACAATAAATTTCAAAAATATCATTATAATGTCCACGCATCATTATTACAATGAAAAAATTTTAATGATCAACAAGTAATTATAATGTCCAACACAAGCCATTAGATAGATGAAATGACATTTTACCAAAGAAGAGGTTAAGTAAAAATGTTTAAATAATAATATATCAACACCAATAGTCAGAGATATTGACGTAATCATATGATTTATAGATTATAATAAGATAACTTCTTTTCTAATCTTAATCGGAGGGTCCAATCTTATTGAATTAATTATCTTAATGTATAATTTGGTTAATTTCATTTGAATTATTATTCGATATGGTAACTTCTTGAATGCTCCCTTTACGAGATTTTTTTAGAGTACAAAAGAAAAGAAAATTAATGAGACTGGTGAAAATATTAATAAATAAAATATAAATAGAAGTTAGAAAATAATAGAGGTTAGAAAATATTAATTAATAAGTATAAGCTGTTTAGGCCTTGTTTTATTGTGAACAAATTCGCTTCTATTTTTTCTTTTCTTTATTTTCAAATTTTCATTTTCCAAACGGAAACATGAAAATTTTGAAACTTTTTAATTTTTAATTTTTCATTTATCCATTTTTTGTATTTTGTATCTTTTGTTGGAATTTTTATGTTAAGAAAAAAATATTTTATAAAACCAATGTTACAAACATATATTGAATAATTAATAAGTAATTTAATTTTAGTATGAAAATACATTATAGAATAATACAATTATTAAATATTAACCAATAAAAATAAACAAATAAATATATCTAATTTTTTATTAAATATAAAAATTGTTAAAATAAATATTTTTATACCTAAATAGAAGTTCATCTTAACGATATTTTAGTCTATTCAAAGTTTTATTCCATATTTGTTCGTATTAATAAAAATTAAATAAGTAAAAGACTTATTATTTTAAAGAAAATATGTATTTCTATGCTATCCATTACAAGTAAAAGACTTATGATTTTAGGAAAAATATGTAATTGTCCTAAAATTTTTTTAAATGAGTAAATTTTGTGTGGCAAGATCATCAACAACATCTAATGTTTTAAAATCTTATTGTCACACATAAAAAAATTTTTAATTAAGGTGAAAAAAATATTTCATTGTTTGCAGATCTATATAGTTTGAAGGTCAATTTGACATTAAAATATTTGATCATAGAATGTAGAAAATATATCTTTTTATAGAATGAAAAAAAGAAAATATATTGAAACGGGCTAAATATGTGCAATTTTAACATGAATTAAAATCTTCTAATTGTAATAATTCTTTTTCAAGTAATAATTTAACTAATATACAATAATTCTATAGTTATATATCTATAGAAAATAAATTTCGACCTCTACTATGTGCATATATGTTAATTGTCATGTAACAAAGCTAAATTTTTTTTACATTTAAAATATTTAAAGATTATTCAAATCTAATTAAACTATTATTTCTTAAATTCTTAGTTGCAATAATTTTGATAACTGGTGAAAACTCCATCATATTCTCTATCCAAATTTGCAGGATTTCAAAACATAATATATTAAAATAAATAAAATAAACTTGAAATTTCTAAGAATTATGTTAAATCATGATTAGATAAACTTGAAGGAATGAGTGATTTGTCGTATAGTGAAATTGTAGATTTTGTATTATTATTTTAAATAATAAGGTATTTTCATATTTGATTTATGTAACAAATAGTTGCGTAATAAAATCAAAAGATATTGATTATACTTGTTTGAATTATTGTATACATACTCAATTTTTTCAATTTTATTGTATATTAATGGTTGATTTTTATTATTTGTATGAAAAATATTGATTAAATTTTTTTATTTGTTAATATTTTATTAATTAAAACTAATATTTTATTGTGAATTTTAATAAAATAATAATTATAAAGTAAATAAATTTTAAAAATTATATGTGACTTCACGTGCGATACACTAGTGTGTGTGTGCACATATATATGTGTGTGTACATATCTCTAAAAAAAATAATAACAAATTATTACGTTAAAAGAAAAATAAAAATAAATTTATCAATTTGAGGTTCCAATATATCATTAAAAAATGATTATTTATTTAGATGATAGGGATGAAGGAGGAAATAGAGTTTTAAATTGTGATAAAAAAAAAAAAAAAAGAAAGAAAGATTGTATCATCATTAAAAGATGAAAGTTAAAATGATTAAAAAAAGTGTTTTATTTTTATTGTTCTTTCACACGTTTTCTCTTGTTGCTCTAGCTTGAAATTTAAGAAAATAAATCTGAGACTACCATAATTATCACTACAACTAAATATTTTTCAGTATTAATAGCTCCGACAATCTCCATTTTCGTATTTTTTTTATTATGTTTTTCTATATCAAATGTATGTTTACTTAATTTCTATATCAAAAGTATGTTTAATTAATTT
This sequence comes from Omphalea diandra, assembly GCA_949677035.1. NCBI lineage: Eukaryota > Viridiplantae > Streptophyta > Magnoliopsida > Malpighiales > Euphorbiaceae > Omphalea > Omphalea diandra. Next base: position 1,622 of record CATIWR010663029.1, on the reverse strand, counting down.
TATTGCGTTTTTATCTCTATTTTATTTTATGGTCTATCATTCTCATATATCACAACAATGGTGGCCAGCAAGTTCCGGATTTGAGGGATTCAACAATACTGATAAGAAGAAGATTTATTCAGAATCTCTTGGTTTAATCTATTGGGGGGCTAAGAAATTATTTACTGTTCTTCCTTGTATGATGTTGAAGAAAATCAACCACAACCTTCAATTTGTGTTTGAAATTAGAGTTTTAGGGGTCATTTGATAACCATATTAAATACTTAAAATTAAAATATTTGACATTTATTTTTTAAAAATTATTTGATAACAGTTTTTTTAAGCTCTGAACATTTTAAGTTTGTTTAATAATATTTTTTCTATTAAGGATTTAATTTAAAAAAAAACATTGATTAATTTGATGAGTGGAAAATTTTAACTGATTAATAATAGAAAAATTTTTATTATTTGATATATTTTATTAATAAACCTCTCGGCATAATCATCATCATTCATTTTTTTTGACAAAGATATAATTAAGTTTTAAATATTTATTATATGATAATTTATTATACAACATATAGTTATCTTATCTTGAATTTATCTCTTAAATTTGATTTTTTTTTGAAAATTTGATGTCAGTTTAATTATCATTCCGCTCATAAAATTTTTAATACTAAAATTATTTAATTTTTAAATTTTCAATACTGAAATTATTCCGCATTTAATTTTTAGTTTTAGTAAACACCTCTTAATCCAATTTACTCAGTGTTTATTCAGCTCTCTAACACTTCTAATTAAGTCTCTGCTATGATGTATGATGGTTTTAGTTAAATTTCTTAATATTATTACTGTTAATTTTTCTGTTGTAAACCTTTAATTGTAACTTGTAATTTTGTTCTGTCATGGGTGGCCTAAATTAGCCATAAAACTCTAGTGTTAAGAATTCTTTTTGAGTTGGCTGAAACAAGATTTTATCTTGCAAAGCCTATTATCTGATTGTACTTATTGGTTTGATATGCAATACAACTATCTCTTCTGGGAAAAAAAGGTTCCATTATGCCATATTCAATTGCTCTCCTTAAAAACTATAACTAATTCATGTAAATTAAACATGCCTCATAATAAATATGAATATATATATTATAATCTCAAATTTTATTCTGTCAATTTATTATTATACTGAAAGTTTTTATTAATTTAATGAGAGATATTAAAAAAAAAAAAACGCTGTTGTACAATTTATAATGTTGATCGGTATATTAAGTGTTCACCAACTAAAACAATAAATATCATGATCTTATATATATATATATATATATATATTACAATCCTCTATTATATATGATTATATTTTCCTTTATTTATGAAGTATGACATCAAATTAAACTCCAAGAACTGTGGCATCCATCAATCACAAATCCACTTACAAGTGGATTCTACCTCAGCAGTATATATAATTGCTTGTTTGAGTCATGCCTCATAACAATTATATATCGTGCTGAGGTAGACTCCACTTGTAACAGACGCGAGTCTCGATTTGTGATTGATGGATGCCACAGTTCTTGGAGTTTAATTTGATGTCATACTTCATAAATAAAGGAAAATATAATCATATATAATAGAGGATTGTAATATATATA